>SJYX01009925.1:217364-412164 GCA_006410675.1 Oreotragus oreotragus
AAAAAAAAATTTTTTTTTTGGTGACCTACATAGATTTGTCAATTTGTTCATTCATGAGGCCAAGTGAGAAGGAAAAACATAATAAAACCTGCCATCTCCCCCCAGAATCATTTTATTACAGAAACAATATTTTATCACTCAAATGCAGAAAGGACATTACCTTAGCTAAGGACAGTGCTTTGCATGAAATACACTTAGCTGAGTGGACGTCTGCTGGGCGTGGCCGTGTTACTGTTGTGTGGGGTGGGTGTCTCTGTGGGCAGACTGGTTCCTGGCTGGGAATTTCAGCCCGAAATCGGGCTACATGGCCAGTCCTGACTCGCTCACACCCGCTTCCTGCTGGAGACCTGTGCTCACCCGACGCAGCTTTACCACCTACTGCCCATCACCCACAATTGCTCCCTGTGCGGTCCAGTCCTTTGCCTGGCCTCCTGGCCTGAATGGGCAGAAGCAGCAGCCCCATTCTCCTTAAAGGATCCATACCCCTTGACAAGTGTGCCTTTCAAATTATTACTAAGTCAGCATATTTTAGCCTCCACAGCTGTAGCTGAGACAGTCTTGAGCCCAAAGACATCAGAGTCCTTCTCTAGGGAGCAGACAAGAGAAGGTCTTCCCTTTCCTGGAAATTTAGTAGGGCTGGGCTGTTTCTATCATCTTTCCCAAAGGAATGTGAAAAAAAGACTTACTCTATACAGAAACACCTCCTTCTTTCAGACTGCCAGCATTTTCCATGTGTTAATCATCTCATGCAGAGAGGGAGGCTTTTAGACGCCCAGAGAATCAAGCTTCCTGAAGAGCTGTCCACTGCACTGGATGGCTAAATGGAAGTTATGCTGGTTTTCTATAGACAGGGGAAGTCTTTTTATTTTTAATTTAAGTCCCATATCCATTACTTCCCTTTGAAGACTTTCAATTTGTGTATGGATGTTTTAAAAGGCCTCTCAGGATGAGAATATCAGTGTTTAATTGGGCAAACACTTAAAGAGCATTCAACAAATGGTCTTCAAGCACCTACTATGTGCCAACCATAGCGCTGGCTTTGGAGATTCAATAATGACAAGTCATTCTTTTCCTCAAGGGCTTAGGAACTTTAATTGAGGGAACAGACATGTCAACATAAACATAAGTCCTCAGGGACTTTCCTGGTTCCCCCTGCAGATTCAGAGCAGCGTGAGGGAGGGTGTATCACCAGTTCCACCTGAGCCATGGGGAGCTGCTTCCCAGGGGAGTAGGGGACCCTGATGGTGAGTGTAGGTATTCTTGGGGAAGGTGGATAGGGAGGCTGTGCTGGACAATGAGCTACTGTCAGAGCCACCTTCTCCGCTCTGCAGCTTTACGTGGGGCTAAGGCTCTGCAGGCCCCTTTGCCAGCTGGCTCCATTAGGCTCCACCCACAGGAGGCCTGGAGGAACTGGGCGGCTAGAGGCAGGAGCAGGGCCCACTCGCCTACTGGTCTTGACAGCACTGCACCCTGAACCAGCTTGCCTGCCCCTGGCAGAGGCAGTAGCGCCCACAACAGCAGCCTTGCCTCCAGGCCCCTCTTGGCTGTGAATCCTGGCACCCCTTCCGGCTGACATGTTCTGGCAACCCCAACCATGAGAGTGGCAGCTGCTGCCTGCACTTACTATCTCTGTGGCCTTGGTTTTCTGTTTTCGCCTTTTCATCTGCTTATTCAATTTCTTATATTCAATTTTCTCTGTTGAAACACTCAGGGTGGTTTTTATTGTCCTGACTGACCCTGACTGATGTTCTGCTGGGAGTGATGATCCCAGGAAGTGGACTTGCGAGTCAAGTCACAGGGCTGATGCGGGCATGTCGGGCCTTGAGTGCAGTGCAGGGCTCCCTGATGCTGAGAAGTGGTCCTCAGTGACCATGGCATTTAGTGGCATCACTGTCAGGCAGATGATCACCGCTGCTTCCTTGTGATGAAGTGTCAATAAGCCTGTCTCAAGGACCAAGTGGCTGTGGCCCTCGACCATTAGGGCAGCAATGAACATTCCCAGATGAGCAGTGGGGGCCCTGCAGCTGAGTTTGAGAAGTCAATATGCAAGGGCCCAGAGTCCTCTGCAAACTAAACCAACTATCTTCCTCCTGGTTTGAATATGTGCAAGGAAGCCCATTTCGAAATCACATGTTAATCACATGTTTATGTAAATAACTTTTGGAACACACTAAAAACTGAACAAGATACCCTAGGAGGACTGCCAGAGCACAGCTAGACACTAACCTGTGCTGTGCTGTGCTTATTCATTCAGTCGTATCTGACTCTTTGGGACCCCATGGGCTGTAGCCCACCAGGCTTCTCTGTCCATGGGGATTCTCCAGGCAGGAATACTGGAGTGGGTTGCCATGCCTTCCTCCAGGGGATCTTCCCAACCCAGGGATCGAACCCAGGTCTCCTGCATTGCAGGCAGATTCTTTACCATCTGAGCCACCAGGGAATCCAAGAATACTGGAGTGGGTAGCCGATCCCTCTTCCAGGATTGTCCCAACCCAGGAATTGAACCAGGGTCTCCTGTATTGCAGGCAGTTTCTTTACCAGCTGAGCTACCAGCGAACCCCAGATGCTAGCTGATGTGGCTCTAATATCGGGGGTCCTAATGCCTACTCCTCAGCCCAGCCTTCACACTTGCAGTGACTCTCTGAGATCAAAACAGAGAGACTAACTTCAATTCCAGGTGCATTCTCCTTTGCCACTAAAAGCTGTCCACAAAATTCCTTGAGGCCTTATTCTGTCATCTACTGTGAATTATCTCTCTTTGGTTTGTCAGCCAAGACTGACAGATGCTTTTGTTCATTCAGTTCTAAAATCAAGTGCCTACTAGATTCAACGACAAAGAAAAGCAAATAATTGCACAACGTGACTAGATCTGCAGCCAGTAGGTGAGCTGCTGGGACCTGGGGGCCTGGGAAGGCTTGGAGTGGAAAAGTACTGAACCTCAGTCAGAGGGGAGGAGACACTTTCAAGGCCCCTGGACAAGGTGGTCTTGGCAGAGACCCTGGGAGAGGCCTCATATGAGGCCCCACCCCCGGGGACGGGAAGTGCCTGGGCTGGACATGGAGACTTGCCCCAGAGCATGGCTGGGATGGGGGACTTGGGAGGAGGCTTCTGAGTCTTGGGTTGAACTCCCTCCAGAAAATGGCAGCGTGCTGGCCGGGTCCCAAGTCCAGCGCGAGGAAGGTAGACCCCACCCTCATGAGACTTGCCAGGGAAAGCTTTGTAGTTGCCTGTGGCCAGGTCTGAAACATTACACATGGAATTTTAACCTGGAGCCAAACTCCTGGGAAGAGAGTTAAAGTAGGACATGATTTCTCAACCCCAGGGTTATTATCCTTTTGGGCTGAACAATCCCTTTCTATGGTGTCCTGTACATCGGTGGGTATTTGGCAGCTTCCCTGGCCTCCATCCACTAGGTGCTAGCAGTTGCAACAACCTGGAATGTCCCGAGATGTTGCCAAATGTCCCCTGGGGGCAGCACTGCCAAGTCGACAGCGCTGAAATAGAGATGCTCAGAACCCTGTGTGTGGGTCTGCTTCTGCTTCCTTTCCGCATCGCCCTTGGAGTATGTCTTCTGCCTGGAAACAACACTCTCCCCTTTTTCATCTGTGGATGCCTCCTCTACCCCTCCCAACTCCGGTCCTCTACCCTTCCCCCTCCTCTGTGAGGCCTTCCGGGACCACTCTTCACCCGCTCCTCCACGCCCACCTGACAGCCCACCCTGTCATTGCACGGCTTCTATATCAAACAAACGCTTCCCTAGGATGGTCTCAGTGTCTCTGGGATACACTGTCCACGGGTCAGTGTGGAGGAGGGTGGTCCAGATGACGACCAGGCACACCCAAGGCTGAGAGAATGGCCAGAGGTCTCCCTGGGCCCACTACTGGGATTCAGACGAGATGAAACGGGATGCTCGGGGAGCAGGGCGGGGCCGGGGTCTGGGCGGGGCGGGGCTTGGGGCGGGGCCGTGAAGGAGCGGGGCCCGGCGCCGTTTCGGGGCGGGGCGGGGCGGGGCACTGGGCGCTGCTCCCCAGCCAGGCTCCGGTCCAGCTCGGCCCCCGCCCGCTCCCCGCCCCCTGCAGGTCCGCACCCGCGGGCGGGCGCGGCCCAGGAGCGGAGCGGCCAGAGGCGCTGGGTGAGCGTGGAGCCTGGCGTCGGGGCCGGGGGCGCCGGCAGGCCCGGAGGCCGCGATGAAGGCGAGCGGCGAAGACGGGGAGGCGCCGGCCGGGGGCCCATGGGAGGAGTGCTTCGAGGCGGCGGTGCAGCTGGCTTTGCGGGCGGGACAGGTGAGAGCGGCCCAAGGCGCACGGCGGGCGCACGGGGACTTGGGGCACAGCGGCTGTAGGGCGTGGCGGACGAAGACCCTGCGGGCAGGAAGGCGCGGGGCGCGAGCCGCCGAGGGGTGCCACAGCGCCTCCGGCACACCTGTGCACCTGCCGCTTCCGCGCCGGGGCTGGCGCCCGGGATCCCTCGGGCTAGGGGCGCAGGACGGCCTGGCGAGGGGAGCGGGGTCAGGGCGCGCGGACGGCCTTGGATTTGACCCAGGGGGAGGGACGCGCTGCGGTTGCCCCGCGTTCGAACCCGGCACGTGGAGATAGGGCGGACCGTCTGTCCTCGAGTGTCCGGAGTCGAGAGAGTTCCGCTGAGCGAATGGAGGAACTGCTGCCCGCACCAGAAGGATGAAATAGAGCTGCGGAGCCGAAGAAACCTGCGGAGGGCAGCGCTCTCTTCGCGCTCTCGTTATGTTCTGCTCTTCCCTGCCTCGGTGCCCCGCGCCTGGGGTCCTCAGGCCACGTGCGGCGCCAAGTTAGGGGCGCTGGGGGAGGCCGGACGCAGGGATGGCTAGGTACCCCCTCGCGCGTCAAGGAGCACGGCTGAGTTCCGGCGATCCGCACAGAAGGTGGACTGAGGAGGAGCCCTGTCCCTGCGGCAGTTCCTTTTCTAAAGGCAGGCTGTGGCCAGTTTTGCGGTAGAAGTGCGTCCCCAGAGCACAGTCACCGTGCGGTCCCTCGGCCCCCTGACAGTTAACCTCAACACTAGTGGGCGCCTTCTGTGTTGGGGGCCCTCTCTCTGCAGTTTGAAGGACTCAAGACTCAAAGAGGCGCTGTGAGCCTTGATCCTTGGGGAGAAGGGGGAGAAGCTCGGGGTTGCAGGGCCAACGTCCTTCCTGGAGAGCAGGTCCCCGGCGTGCGGGGGCACTGCCCTGCCCCTCCCCAACCCTCACTTCCTCTCCAGAGGCGCTTCCTCGGAGTATAATGGTAACTTTTAGGTTCCACCGTACAACTTTCTTCCTTCAGCCTTGGAGAAGAAGCCAGTCTAGAATTCAGACACCACTGTGTAAACTCTGCTGCGTTGTTACAGGGTTTCTGTGGTTTTTCAAATTTAGATCCTTGAGGAAAGAAGGGTTTTTGAAACCACCCCCCCTTTTTTTTTTGTTTAATAAATTCGCAAGTGCTTACACAAAACTTGCAACATAACAGGCCCTGTTCTAAGGGTCTTGGGAACTTTAACTTATCTAAGAGATCTCTTCTGCTTTTGCAACTTGCCAAGAACAACAGAAAAAGCATTTTTTGACTGTAGGGTGAGGGTGCAGTAAGGATTCTGCCCTTAGGGGTCTAGTCAGGAGGCTCAGGACTGCAGCCTCCTTCCTGGGCTTTATGCTGTTGCTCCCTGCCTCCCTGACTAGAGGAGCGGGGTAGGGAGGGGCCAGTGCTCTGGTCTGGGGCTGGGACTGGACAGAAGCCACACAGAGTCATCCCGTCCTGTGTGAAGAGGGACAGAGTGCCTTAGTGATGCTCTGACAGTTAACATCACAAGGCACTGAGTGGAGAAAGCCTGGCCTGTAGCCAGTGAGCCCGGGGTGGGGAGGACAGAGGGTGCTGAGCACTCACCCTTGAGTCCTCCTCAGCCAGAGGTGTGTTTGGTGCAGGTTCCAGGGCCTCCTAGCACAGGGGTGCCTGTCCCTCCCATCCTGCTGCCCCGACGCAGCTCTGTGTGCTCAGGTCCTGAGCCAGAGGAAGGACTGGCTCCCAGGAGACTGTGTGGCCCTCCGTCTCTCAGTCATGGGTTCAGGTCAGGGCAGCCTGGACCCTTTGTGCCGTCTCCCCTCTGCCCTTCCCAAGAGGTTTCCTGGACCCCTGTGTCCTTGCCTCTCCACTGCCCAGTCCTGGGGTGCCTTGGGTGGGGGGCATCCTGGTCAGTCCAACCGCCCCACAGCTGCAGGAGCCCTGCCCTGGCTGCTGGGCTTTGGGGGACAGAGTGACGTCAGCCTCCCCCCCATCACCACCACAAGTACAGAGAGGGATGTTGATTGAAATGAGTATTTATCATCTTTTATGTGATGTGTGAGCAAAAGTATCTAAGAAAACTTATGTTTTTTAAGTTGTCCTGCAGCATAGATCCAGGTTTTGTTGAAGCTGAAATTTAAATAATTTAGGGGCCTTCTATAAGAAAAAATATACAAAATTCAAAATTCGACATAAAAATTGTTTATTTAGAATAAAAAAGGTCACAACAGTATACATTTTAAGATGCTCCAAATATAACAGAATACATACAAATAACTTTTTAACTGCTTCTCAAAACCTTCTGTAATATTTTTTCACGTTTTGGCTTCATACTGTGCATCTTCAAATGACGATGAGTTAGTAGTACGTTCTGTGCAGAGACTAGAAAGATAAATTCAAGCTTTTCTGTAGGGTGGCTCATTGAAATTGATTACTAATAGCTTTGACAAGTTTATTTAGGCTTCAGACTTGTTACTGGTGGGTTCCTATAAATGTTTAGGCTTGCCCTCAAATTTGAGAATCCTGTTTCCTTTAACATTCTAGTTGTCAGACAGGGAAAACTTTGCTGGTGTACTCTGAGGTGGGGTGCCCCCTGTCCACCTTAAGCTGCCTGGAGCAGAGGGGCACAGCTTGTCTGGTTTGTGACTGTGTTTTTTGTCAGTTATTCACACAGAGGCATTTGGTAAGTGAGATACCACGGAGGGGACTGTCATAGAGTGGACAGGACAGTGTCTTGTCCTGTGTTATCCTCTTCCTTTTCCCTAGAGCTCGCTGTCTTCAGTTTTCTGATAGTTATACCCGTCTTCTAAATAACAGCTCTTTTCTACATCATCTACATTAGACGCGCTTCTGTCGTGTAGCTGTATTCCCTGTCAGTTCAATTGGTGCCTGGGCTCACGTGCTGTGACCACACGTATTGCAAGGTCAAGCCGAGCAGCATGGTTGTATTACAGTATTATACATTCTTTGCTTTCTTACTCAACTTGTGTTTTCCCTTAAAGTTAAAAAAAAAGTGGGGTTTTTTCTTTTGCTTAGTTTTCTGTGTACCTACCAACTTCCATCTTCCAACAGAATTTTTGATGGTCTCCTCAGTGTAGATACTCACGGATCTCGCTCCTGGGGAGATGTGGTCCTCACACCTTCAAGTGTATCAGCACCGGGAGGGCCTTTGTGGCCGGCTGAGTCCACCCCCAGGTTCCTACCTGCTCGGTCCTGAGAGGGGCCAGGAATAAGCACCTCCACCAAATCCCCAGCTGGTGTTCTTGGTTGAGAGGCTCTGCTGTACATAGTACGTTGTTGTGTAAGTGAGGATATGACAGTTCATTCACTCAACTCTTGAGACTTTGTACAATGTCCAGTTTGGAATTATTAGGAATGCCGTTGCTCATCTAGCACTCTTGCATGTGTCTTTTGGTTACGTCCATATGCATTTATGCTGGAGCTGGATTAACACTAAGAGTGAAATTGCTGTGTCATGGGGTAGGAAATTCAACCAGATGCTTTTCCAGGGCGGCCGCATGGGTTCCCACTTCCCCAGCAGCTGTTGGGGTTCTCTGACAACACTTGGTGTTGTCTGTCTTTCCATTTTAGCCTCTGTGACGGGTTTGAGGCGATATTTTATGGTAGTTTTAATTGTATGTGCTATATGACTAAAGAACTTAAGTGCCTTTTTATACGTTTACTGATTTCCTAGCGATCCTCTGTTTTTAAATAATGGTGCTAAACTGATTAGAAATATATTCATTCACTCAACAAATATTTGAGTAACTCTGGAAAGGACTTTAACCTTTACTCTGAGTGTGACTGAGGTTCAGTTTGGAGTTCTGTGTGGAGTCCTACAAGCTGAAGGGGAGTTCACCCTGACTGATGCTGAGTGGGGGGCCAGCAACACCAAAGAGGTTGTGGGCAGAAGCTTCCGATGGAAGCTTTGAGAATTGTCCTAGTGAGGGGTGAGGGTGGGTCTGACTGCAGATGATGAAGAAGGAGATAAAGCAGTTGGATTTTGTAGGCAGATTTGCTGCCAGATGGGAGGCGGATGTGAGAAGAGCCAGGGGCGCCTACAAGGTTCGGGCCTGAAAAACTGGTCCATGGATTTGTCGGAACTGCCGGGGGCAGGGTGGGGAGCAGGTTTGGAGGCGGAGGTCAGATATTGTGTTCCAAGCTGTAAGCAGATGAACTTGAATTGCCAGTGGATCTCTTCTTGCGTGGAGCCCTGTGGTGGGGAGTTCACGGGAGAGGCTGAGGGTAGAGTTTGGGAGCTGTCTTCCTGGGCTGGTGTCTTAGGCCGGGTCCTGCCCCGGAACAGGGATGAGCAGGTTGGTCCGCCCCGAGCTCTCCTTAGGTAGATCACAGGTTGAGCTCTGGCATTTCCTCTGGGAGATCCTGATCTGTCCTGCCTGCAGATGGAGGGGGCAGCTGGTGAGCTCAGTGTTTCTGCTGTCAGTTCTGGCCTCGGCTGGCCCCACCTGCACTGGCACCCCTGGCTTCCATAGGGTGGGGGGTGACCCACATTGACAATTATAACACTTTGGCCAACATTTGAAGACACAGCCAAAACAGAACTTGTGAGCTAGCTATTGACAGAAGCAGCAGCAGCCCTATTGGCACATGTGGGCCAAGGGCCCAGGGGCAGTCTGTAGAGAGCTCTCTCACACAGAGAAGGGTTTGTGTTTTCTGTCTGTTCAGGGCTTCAACTAACTGGATGAGGCCCACCCATGTTCCAAAGGGCAAGCTGTTTTACTGATTTATAGGCTCATCTCATCCAAAAACACCCTTATAGAAACACCCAGAATAACATTTGACACAGTATCTGAGTATCCAGCTGACACATAAAATTAACCATCTCATCACACTCATAAGTCTGGAACCTGAAATGTGACGGTACTGCCAGGCCCAAACCCCGCTTGCTCAGGCTTCTCCAAGTGTACTCTACGGTTCTGGAGCTCACATGAATTGCTCCTTGGGGATGGGTGATAACTGTATGGTAGACGTGGAGACAGTAGCACAGAACCAAGATGGTACACAGACAAGAAAGAGATGTCTGGACGTGTCTCTGAATGATAGCCCCAGACGCTGGAGCTGATGGGGTTTGAAATTCAGGCTTCAGTGAGTTAAGGCCCATATTTTATCTATTAAACATTAACAGAATGCTATTTGGAGGGAGAGACCGAGGCCAGGAGGTCTGTGAAGTGCAAGCTTAGTTAGTGAGTAGCTGAAAAACATCACTTAAAAAACAGAACACACTAACTTATTGCTGGCAGAATGAGAATGTTTAAAATCCTTTAGACAGGGAGGAAACAGATGTGGTCAAGGGTTTTGGTGGGTAACTCACCCGGAATACCACAGATTATCCCCCGAAGATGGGACTGTCACTTAAGGGCAAGACTGATCGAGCATGATAAGGATTTATGTTCTAAGACACTGTCCCCACCTCTCCTCTCCGTGTAGAAAATGTCTGAAATTGAACTTTGTTAGCCTAGTATTAAGGTTTGTACATTGTGTGTGCAGTAGATTCGGGGGTTTTGCCATAAGTTGTTAAGTTTCGTGAGGCCTCAGCCCCTTGGGTGGATGGACCTTCAGAGGAGGGAGACAGAGGACACCGGGGGCTAGTGGTGGCCAGCTTGTCTAAAGGGCAATGTAGTTTGGGGCAACGATTCCGAAATGAGGTCTGAATATCTGGGAGTGTAACTGGATGAGAGGACACATCCAGGGCCCAGGGAAGCAGCAGCCGGTGAAGAGGGCTGGCCAGAGCAGCACCACGGGTGGCGGAGAATGCAGGTGTGGCATGGCCTGCCCTGCGCTGAAGGACAGGGGTCCGGAATGAAACGATCACAGGATGGCAATAGTAAATGCTAGTAGAAACGGAAAAGAAGTCCTTACAGAAGGACAGGCTTGGCATCCTCCTCAACTCACAGTCCTTTGCGTGATCTGTGGCCCGGGGCCCGACTCCATCACCACCCCCCGATCAAAAAAGAAAAAGCCCAGATGACCACAGGACCCCCATGGGAGAGGGCTGGAGGGTGAGTGATGGCTCAATGAAGCAGAAGGGGCAGGGAAGTTGAGGACACAGGTGGGAAGGTGGCCTGGCTCCTGCATAGAGGGGGTCAGAGGTGGGGGTCCTTCCTCACCCCCATCCAATTAGAGTCTGGGGGCAGGCTCTGCTTCCTGAAGCCTCCCAGGGCCCCATCTCCATTGGTCTGACTCAGGAGACAGAAGCCAACCCCCTAGCACGCCCGTATCACGGCAAGGGGGGAGTGTAACGGGAAGGAGGAAGCACTGAGTGAATGGTGGCCCTTTGAGGATGTGACTCAGAGGTCACACATCAGTGCCCCTCACATCCTCTCAGCCAACCTTGGGCCCAGGGCCACACCTGCCTTCACAGGAGGCCAAAGCAGGGCTGCCAGGTGGCTCAGTGCCTGCCAGCCTTGGGCTGGGCTCTGTTCCTGGAAGGAAGGCCGGCTTCACAGGCCTGGTTGTCTCTGCTCCAGGCCAGTCCTTGAGGCCACTGTGAGCCGCCATCAGGGATGATGGGAGCCATGAGGTGCTTTCTCGTGAAGAGAGGGGGCAGCAGTGAAGGCTCCCAAGAGCCCACAGAGAGCCTGGCACTGCCCATCTGCCTATCTGTCCTGTCTGTC
This sequence comes from Oreotragus oreotragus, assembly GCA_006410675.1. NCBI lineage: Eukaryota > Metazoa > Chordata > Mammalia > Artiodactyla > Bovidae > Oreotragus > Oreotragus oreotragus. Next base: position 228,283 of record SJYX01009925.1, read on the forward strand.
CACTGGCAGTGGGGGAGGGGCGCAACCCTCGAGCAGGAGGGGACAGCCAGTGCCACCCACCTCCCAACCTTCATTGCAGATCATCAGAAAAGCCCTTTCTGAGGAAAAACGTGTCTCAACCAAGACGTCAGCCGCAGACCTGGTGACAGAGACGGACCACGTGGTGGAGGCCCTGATTCTGCAGGAGCTGCAGACCAAATTTCCCTCCCACAGGTAGGCGCACCCCACCCCCCACCCTGTCTCTTATACACATCTCACANCCTCCCAACCTTCATTGCAGATCATCAGAAAAGCCCTTTCTGAGGAAAAACGTGTCTCAACCAAGACGTCAGCCGCAGACCTGGTGACAGAGACGGACCACGTGGTGGAGGCCCTGATTCTGCAGGAGCTGCAGACCAAATTTCCCTCCCACAGGTAGGCGCACCCCACCCCCCACCCCACCCCTGAGGTCCCCCAGGCCGCAGACTTGCCTGGACGTGGCCCCAAGCCCGAGCCAGGGAAGGCTGTCCCCCAGGGCTACCTGCTCTCCAGGACAGGTGTCCCCGACCTTATAAGTCACCGCGTGGAGAATCTGATGCAACTGTTCATCTTTCCCTTGAGAAAGACTGGCACTCATCCAATGTTGTGCGTCTAGTTCCGGGGGAACCTGGGGCCCCAGGGGACGCTTGGACCTTGGGGAGGGAGGAGGGCTTCCTGAGCAGGCGGGTCCTCTCCTTCCTTAGGGAATCACTCACCCCAGAGCTCAGTCACCGGGTTCCTGGGTATAGACGACGTGTCAGCCTGGCCGCTGTCCATCTGGACCAGTGAGGGGCTCCCTCCTCAGCTGCCCGGCGAGTGACCAAGGTTCGGGGACAGGCCAGTCCACACTCACACCTTCTCCTTGCTGCTTCTTTTTAACCTGCATCACCTGGGGGTTGTGTGTGCGTGGTGTGTACTGTGTGTGTGTTGTGTGTGTATGTATGTGTGTATATGTGAATGTGTGTTGGTGTGTGTGTACATGTGTGTGTGTTTGTGTGTATGTTTGTATGTTTGTGTGGTGTATATATGTGTGTGGTGTGTATGTGTGTGTGGTGTGTGTGTGTGGTATGTGTATATAGTGTGTATGTGTGTGGTGTGTGTATGTTTGTGTGGTGTGTGTGTGGTGTGTGTATATATATGTGGTATGTGTATATATGTTGTATGGTGTGTGTGTTGTGTGTGTGTTGTATGTGTGTGTTTGTGTGGTATATGTGTTGTGTGTGTGTGTTTGTGTGGTGTATGTGTGGTATGTGTATGGTGTGTGTGCGTGTGTGGTATATGTATGTGTGTGTTGTGTGAGTGTGTTTGTGTGATGTGTGTATGTAGGTGTGTATATGCATATTCCTGTTGGCAGCCCTTGTGTTTCAGCATCTCTTTCTGTTTCCTTGTTTGATGTAAAGTCAGGACCTTGACATCTGTTATAATAGTTACAGGGTCTGAAATGTTTGATTTCTTAGTTTACAAAAATCTAAATTAACTGGCAGCCTTCAAGAAATCACAGTTGACCCTTAAGCAGTATGGCTTTGAGCCATGCAGGTCCATGCAGACGTGGAGTCAGTCACTCAGTATTAACACTGCAGATGCAGGCAGGGGTGCCGGCAGGCCGGCGCCCCAGCCCCGCCATGTTCCAGGGGTTGGATTCTGAGAGAGTGCAGCTCAGGAACCACCGCCAGTTCTGGTCCAGGGGCTCCTTCCGTCCATGTGTCGTCCAGAGGCTCCAACAGCAGTGAGGCGTCTGGGCTGGGCCTCCGGGGGTCCAGGTAGAGGCTCTGGCCGTTGCAGTGCTCTGTGTGGTAATGGCACCAGGGCTCCGCATAGACATGGTTCCAGGGCTTCTGGCACTTTGCAGTCAGACTGCTCTGACAGGCCGAATCCTGGAGTCACGCTCCAGCTCCTCGTGGTTTGGATCCACTGTTGTGTTGACGCGGGGAAGGCAATGGCACCCCACCCCAGTACTCTTGCCTGGAAAATCCAATGGACAGAGTAGCCTGGTGGGCTGCAGTCCATGGGGTCGCTAACAGTCGGACAGACTGAGCGACTTCACTTTCATTTTTCTCTTTCATGCACTGGAGAAGGAAATGGCAACCCACTCCAGTATTCTTGCCTGGAGAATCCCAGGGATGGGGGAGCCTGGTGGGCTGCTGTCTATGGGGTCACACAGAGTCGGACACGACTGAAGTGACTTAGCAGCAGCAGCAGCAGTTGTGTTGACGTGGGGCCTGGTATCCATTTGCACGGTGTGAATTTCCAGTCAACGAGTCACACGGGGGATCCTCTTCAGAAGACCATCTGGTCCACCCAGAGCAGTGGCCCCCACCCACAGTGGGCGTCAAGCTCCCTGGAGCTTTCCAGCCCCCCTGACAAAGCCCTGGGGGATGCAAGTGCCCCCTGAGCCCCGAACAAGAGCCAAGGGTCCCCAAGTTGCAGGCTGCAGGGGCAGGGGCTGGCTGCCCGGGTCAGCCAGCTCTGCCTGCCCCCTCCTCAGCTCTGGGCTAGCTCCAGGACACTGCTCTCTGCTCTGTTGCCTAGAAAATCCAGATATCTGAGATCATCTTTCAGCAGCTCGAAGCCAGGCTTGGTCTTTTCCCAGTGACTAAGATTTAAGAGAAAGTCCAGAACTTGCACTAGTGGTAAAGAACTCGCCTGCCAATGCAGGAGAGGTAAGAGGTGTGGGTTCCGTCCCTGGGTCAGGAAGATCCCCTGGAGGAGGGCATGGTAACCCACTCCAGTATTCTTGCCTGGAGAATCGCCTAGGGACAGAGAAGCCTGGTGGGTTACAGTCCATAGGATCGCAAAGAGTTGGACACANTCCCTGGGTCAGGAAGATCCCCTGGAGGAGGGCATGGTAACCCACTCCAGTATTCTTGCCTGGAGAATCGCCTAGGGACAGAGAAGCCTGGTGGGTTACAGTCCATAGGATCGCAAAGAGTTGGACACAACTGAAGTGACTTAGCACTTAGCTAAGCATCAGAATTGGGGGCATTTAAATATATTTTATTTTGGTTTTTTTTGACACCTTCATCTCATATTAAATGTATTTTAGATCAGAGACAAATTGAAAAATCTGTGATGAGAGAAAAGTTGCATATGTATTGTAAGATAAAATAGTATGTTGTCATTTTCTGCATATCTAAGTATTTAAATATGTCCCTTAACCAAGTTGGTGTAAAACTGTCACCCTTTCTTAAGAAGGACTTTCTTTTGGAGCGTTTGCTCTTCCTCATTTTTAGTCTTTCACAAAACAGTATTAAAGATAGATTGCAGCTGTTTTGACTTTGATAAAATAAGAAACAACCTGATATGGGCTCCCTGGTTTCACGCTGTGTCATCAGGCAGTGGAGCTGGGCTGTGACCTGACAGTTGAGGCCGAGGACCATGAGCTGGCTCCCTGGTGGACTGAAGGTGACCTTGTCACAGAGTCAACAAACTGGCCAGAGAGAAGGCCGGGGTGCACTGGGCCGTCAAAAATCACAAGGAGAGTTTTATGACTCTTAGAGAAAACTAATAAAGTGAAATGGGTTGGTCTAATTTGTCTCGAGCTGTGAACCTTATCCCTGGGCTATTTCCTTCTGTACCTCCCACAGGCCTATGAGGGACTTCCCTGGTGGTCCAGGGGCTAAGACTCCAAGCTCCCAGTGCAAGGGGCCCTGGGGTTCAATCCCTGGTCAGAGAACTAGAGCTCACTAGATCCTGCCCCTGTTTGACCCAGAGAAGCCTGCTGGTCTCACAGCTAGGCTTTGAAATGCTGTGTCTTGGGTACCTGGCGCGTTTTCCCAGGCTGAGCTCTGTCCACTGCAGGTTCATTGCCGAGGAGGCTGCAGCCGCCGGGGCCAAGTGCGTGCTCACACCCAGCCCCACCTGGATCGTGGACCCCATTGATGGCACCTGCAACTTTGTGCACAGGTGAGCGGGCACACCCATCTTTTAAGAAGTGGCATTTTTTGAGGCAGCAGCTGGTCAGCAGACCTATAGCGGGCTTTGGTCTCACTCACAAGGTGATCAAGTCTTGATACTTTAAGGTTTCCCATTTGTGAGATTCGTTCAAAGCATGTAGGAAATCGCTTGTTTAAAAACTATTGTTTGTCACATTTAAACGTTGGGTTGAATTAAGAAGGACCCTTAAGGAGTTCCCTGGAGAGACGGACAGGGTTGTAAATAACACAAGGTGTCTGGTCCGGCAGCCTCAGGAATGTGCAGTGTGGACAGCACACTGCCAGCTTGATCTGATGGCAAATATCAGCCCCAAACAGCAGGTTTTTGGGGGTCAGAGGCCCTGGTTGGGAGGGGAGTGGGCTGGGGTGATGATGGCACAACCCGGCCCTAGAAGCACTGACTGGGAGCAGGTGTCAGGGTTGTGCAGCTGGTCAGGGGCCTAAGGACACCGAGGGTGCCGTGGTTTCCACAGAGGGTGGCTCTCCCATGAGGACATGCGTGCAGCTCCCAGAGCTCCTGCCCTGTCCCGGGCCCCCGTCCTGCAGTGGGGGCTCCCATGACCTTCATCGCCTCAGCCAGACATTCAGGGAGGGCCCGGGTCCCTGTCCTGCAGTCGGGGGGTGGGGGTGTCCCGTGACCTGCATTCCCCCGGCTGAATGCTTAGGGAGGGTCTCCTATAGATGACCCCAGACACCCACTTCCTTACAGTAAGGAGGTGAGTGGGCTGGGGTGTGGAGCCCTCACTTGGAGTGTTTACATGTAAGTGTGGAAACTGATTTTGCCCATCACATGAATCGTCACCCTTTCCTGCATGAGGGTCACCTTGAGAATTTGGTCATGGCCCTATTGGAGGCAGTGGAACAGAGTGATCTGGTGACCCCAACAGTGCCCCCAGACTCTAATTCTAACTAGTGTGTGACACCCTGGGGAGTCCTGTGGGACTGGGGCACATGAATCAAGTCGTGGGTCACTGAGCAGAGCCCGTGTGTAAGTACTGGGGACAGAGGGGGCCAAGTCCCATGGTGGACAAAGGCCACGTGTCTACCCCAGGACCAGAGACAGAACCTGGACTGCTGCTGCTGCTGCTAAGTAGCTTCAGTTGTGTCTGACTTTGTGCGACCCCACAGACGGCAGCCCATTGGACTCTGCCATCCCTGGGATTCTCCAGGCAAGAACACTGGAGTGGGTTGCCATTTCCTTCTCCAGTGCATGAAAGTGAAAAGTGAAAGTGAAGTCGCTCAGTCGTGTCTGACTCAGTGACCCCATGGACTGCAGCCCACAAGGCTCCTCCATCCATGGGAGTTTCCAGGCAAGAGTACTGGAGTGGGATGCCATTGCCTTCTCCGAGAACCTGGACTAGAGTATCATTTAGGAAACAAGCTTTGCAGCTGACCCTTAGTCTCCAGACACTGTCCAGGGCCTCAGGGCCATGGTGACTCCTCACCCTGCAGCTCTCACAGGACCTATGCTGCTCGTGTCCTGCAGCGTCAGGGGTAGAGAAAGTGGGGAAGGGCCTTCTGAGGGTGGGGACTCCTGCTGGGCTGTGGGCTGGTCCCATGGGGACAGCACCTCACGGCCTGGGAATGGTTGGTCCCAAGACTCCTGGGTTAGAACCACCCCTTCCTTGTTCCTACCTGTTCAGCTCTGACAGTCTTCACTAAAGGAGAGGTTGTTCTGGAGAAGTAAACCCACAGGCAGGCTGCAAGGTCACCGCCTGCCTTCCGTGCCATGACCACGCCTGCTGTCCTGTGTGAGGCTCACCCAGGATTCATGTCAGGAGGGCCTGGTTGTCGCAGACCTGGACCCTCCATCTCACTGGCCACTGAGAACTAGAAAGCTGATTATTAAAATCTCTCAACCGGGTCCTCTGCGGTCACTGTCCATCCTAACAACTGTCAGTGCAACTGTCTGTCAAGGTCGCTGTCCCACAGGTCAGCTTGGCCTGCTTGTCTTGGAAGCACTCGGTGCCATTGTGGGAAGTAGCTTCTGACAAAACAAACCCAGCCACTCTGTAGAAGGGTCTTCTGTGCCTCCAGCTGCAGAGGCTGCTGAGTTTGCACAAGTCCATGATGTCACAGCATCAACCATCTGTCTCCTCTGCAGGTTCCCGACCGTGGCGGTGAGCATTGGCTTTGCTGTGAACCAGGAGGTACGTAGTGGATGGGGCCCTGGCTGCCTGGGCCCTTGGCTGCTGTTTCTTTGTCTCACTTCATGGTTCTAACCTGTTTTCCTGTTCTTGTCCTAAGCCTTCGTTGTGACTGGTATTGATTTCAAATCCAAAAAAGGAAACAGGTGCAAACCGGTTTGGGCCATGAGGGATTGGGGCATGAGGGTTTGGAGCGTAAGGGGTTGGGGTGTGAGGAGTTGGGGCAAGAGGTTTGGGGTGTGAGGGTTTGGGGCTCCACTGGCCCCACCCCCCAGGGCTTTCAGCAGGGCCGGGTGTAGGGAACATTCTGGGCACGTGTTCCCAGTTAGTCTCCATCTGACCCTTGGGGCGTGTGATCGAGTCACACAATAAAGAAGCTCCTATTTTGGGAGGACATCTCTAGTCCCAATATTCTGTTAGGCCTTCATCCTCCTCTCGCTGTTGGGTGAGAGCGTGGCTGTCGCTCTGTTCCCACAGACCCTGGAACTGGGCCACATTGTGGGACCTGCGGGAAAGGCCGGGATGCAGGGTTTAGCTTCGTTAGTCAACTGCAGAGCTTACAGGCAGGAAGGACCTTTCCTTCCGTGCAGTTACCCTTGCCTAGGTCGAGGGCTCGAGCTGTGCAGAAGGTGCCCTTGTTAGAGTCTTGTGTCCTGTTCTCAGTCTCGGTGTGAGTGCGGATGGCGGGCAGGGAGTCCTGCCTGTGAGAAAGAACTTAGTTTTTGAGGTGACAATAAGCGAGAGTCTTAATGTTGATACTGGTTAGGAAATCAGTCACTCACGTTATTTCTGTGTTAAACGTGGTCACTGAGATGTGCGTGTGGAGCGGTAAACACAGAGGAGTGGAGGGTTCATTCTGGCCGCAGGGTCACTGACCAGCCAGGCCTCGGCCTCTGATGGGTGCAGGGAGGCCAGCCTGGTTCCAGGACTGACTTGAACTTGGGGAGCCCTATAAGGCCAGGGTCATGGGAAAGGGGAGGGGGGAAGTCACGTGCTGCCAGCTCTGAGTGGGTGCTGACTGGGGGTCCTCCAGGAGTGGGTCCTTTTCCTGCAGCCCAGATTCCTCTTGGGCGTCTGCCAGCAGCTCTCCCATTTTCTCTCTCTCTTGGCTGCCCTCCCCACCTCGGGACAGGCACACATGCTGTTCTTAACCCAGAACAGAGAGGTTGGGAAAGAGATGTAAGGAGGCTCACCTCCTCTGCACACCAGCTTGTTGGGGACCGAGGCTGTGTGCCCTGACGTGTGTGGGGGGGAGCCAGCCCCTCCGGGGATCCATGTTTCTTCCTGGGCTTCCCCTCCCCACCACTCTGGGTTCTGTCATGCCCTCAGCTCTCCAGAGACATTCTGAGTTCTTCACATGTCAGCAATTTTGAGTTTCTTGTGGGGTTTGATTGGAGTCTCAAGAGCCTTTTTTCACCTCACAGGAAAATAACAAGAGATCTTTTTGAAGAATGAAGCCTTTCCAGTTACTTTCATTAATGCTGAAATGATATGCTCAGTTATGAGCATATCAAAATAAAATGCTCAATTATGATATCAATTTAAGATATAGTTTTATTCCTTTAAATATATCTTTAAATGTAGTGATTTAAGAAAAGAATAGGTGGGAGGGGGGTTCATGTTTGGGAGTTCATGTACACCTGTGGTGGATTCATGTCAATGTATGCCAAAACCAATACAGTACTGTAAAGTAAAAAAATTAAAAAAAAAAAAAAGAAAAGAATAGTTGCTTTCACATTCAGGTCTAGGTTTGACTGCGGACACTGATTTGTTGAGTTCCCTTTTGAAAGCTAATTTTCACCCACACCCCTTGCGTTAGTGTCACAGCTGGAGCTTCATGGCCTTTGGTCACTGTGTCATGTTCTTTGTTTGTTTTCTGTCCCGCCTGCCTGTCCACAGCTGGAGTTTGGGGTGATTTACCACTGCACAGAGGAGCGGCTGTACACAGGCCGGAGGGGCCAGGGTGCCTTCTGCAACGGTCAGCGACTGCGCGTCTCTGGGGAGACAGGTGGGGCCTCTCATGGGAAAGGGACTTGTCAAGAGTCACTGCTCCTCCGGGCAGCCACAGGGGTCCCTTGCCTAGGTCTAGTGTCGTTAGGGACAGCGCATCCCTGGGGGACTGGACGTCGAGCTAGCCTGTGTCTGTTTCCCTTTGATGGGCCAGGTCTGTTCTTCAATTACCTTTTTTCCCAAACGAGAGAAGGAACCCAGCCACCTGTTCCCGAGTGGTCCCGGTGAGCCAGCCAGGATGAGGGCGGAGTCGGAGGCATGCTCTGGCATTCAGCACCTCTCACTGGCCCCGGGTGACATCACCTGGGTGGGGGCTGTGGCTCCCAGATGCAGTTGACTTTGGTTCCTGTGAGAACATGGCTGGCCGGGGAAGCCTTATCATGAGCCGTGTCATACATGCACAGGTGCTGCCAGCTCTTGTCATTCCTGGAGCAGGACAGAGGGCACAGTGGCCTTTACAGAGGGGCTGCTGCTAGACTCACAGTCTGTGTGGCAAGCTGGCCTGAGAAGCAGTGAGAGGGGTCAGGGGTGTCCCTGCCCGCAGCTCCCCACAATAGTGGGGAGATGGGCCTCCAGCCCAGGCCAGGTCCACCAGGCTGAGCTCCACTGAGAGCAGACCATGTGGATCCCCAGACTGGGGGAGAGGGAATGGCAGCCCCATGACCATGACCATGAGCAGCAGGTCTGCATGGAAGATGACCACCGCGTGGAGAACGGGCCAAGCAGGACCGGCAGGCGGCCTGGAGGTCATGAGTGCCCAGTATGGGTGGGGATGGGAGGAACATTACTGGGGCTGGGCAGGGTGGGTGGGGTAGGACCACGGACCGGCCACTGCCTCTGCTGCCCGGCCCCCGGCTCCTGCCCCAGGACAGTTTAGTTTGGCCCGCGTAGACAGCAGCGTTAATTACAGCCTCGCATGCCAGAGGCGGCCAGGCAGTCGGTTGTGTAACGCTGGGGTGAGGGAGCGTGTTGTTAAACTCATGGGTGAACTTTGTTCCACATTCATGTGCTATGACAAGCAGCTCAGTGCCCACGCTCACGCCCCTCCTAGACCCTTCCGTATCCAGCCCTCCTCCCACGGCTCACACCCACCATCCGCCCCCCTCGGCGACACGGAAGCCCAAGTCTCTCCATGCTCTCTTCCAAAGCCCTCCCGCGATTGTTTTAAGACTCTGACTCATACAGTCCAGGGTGACAGCTTCCGCCCTGGTTGTCCTCTGTATGCCGGGTGACTTGGTTTCCACCGGAGGTGACAGGATGTTCTTCTCAGCTGCACAACCCTTGGATAGCTATACACCTGGCTTTGTCCCAACTGTGATGCCTTACGTGTGTGACTCGTCAGCTGTGCTCCTGGAACCTCGGTGTTCATACATGCAGGGAGGTGCAATGACAGCTGTGAGGGTTACGTTTCATCCTGCATCCTAGCACTTGAGAACGGCCCTGGGGCTGGTGCCCAGAATGAGAGTCGTAATCAAAGGAGGAACTTGAGTCTTTGCACAGAATCAGCCAGCTGTGACCTGTTGCTGAGGCTGGGATGTATTTCTGCAGGCACTTTGTGGCCAGCGTTTTCTAGAATGTTCGTCTTTGTCTGTGCTGGGTCTTCATTGCTCTGCGGGCTTTCTCTAGTTGCAGCAGACAGGAGCTTTTCTTCGTTGCGGTGCCTGGGCATTGTGGTGGTTGCTCTTATAGTGGCGCTCAGGCTCTAGGGTGTGTGGGCTCAGTGGTTGTGGCTCCTGGGCTCTAGAGCCCAGGCTCAATGGTTGTGGTGCACGGGCTTAGTTGCTCTGTGGCACGTGGGACCTTCCTGGACCAGAGATCAATACTGTCTCCTGTATTGGCAGGTGGAATCTTTACCATTGCGCCACCAGGGAAGCCCCTTAGCCAACATTTCAGTACACATCTTTCTGTCACTCTTTTTATCTAAGCATTGTTTTTTCTTAAACTTTTTATGGAGCTGATCAACAAGGTTGTGATAGTTTCAGGTGAACAGTGAAGGGACTCAGCCATACATATACATGTATCCATTCTCCTCCAAACTCCGCTCCCATCCAGGCTGCCACTGAGCAGAGTTTCCTGTACTATACAGTAGGTCCTCNTGATAGTTTCAGGTGAACAGTGAAGGGACTCAGCCATACATATACATGTATCCATTCTCCTCCAAACTCCGCTCCCATCCAGGCTGCCACTGAGCAGAGTTTCCTGTACTATACAGTAGGTCCTCGTTGGTTATCCATTTAAAATATATCAGTGTGTACATGTCCATTCCAATATGTCACTTTCTCTTAAACCTTTTTCACCTTTTCTACCAGTTTTTTAATTTCTGAAAATTTTCTCCTTTTCACAGTCCGTTTCTTGTAAAGCATGATCTATCATGTTTGTTTGTGTTTAGTCACTCAAAGTCATCTCTGACTCTTTGCAACCCTATGGGATTCTCCATGGAATTGTCCAGGCAAGAATACTAGAGTGGGTAGCCATTCCCTTCTCCAGGGGATCTTGCCAACCCAGGAATCGAACCCAGGTCTCCTTCATGGCAGGCAGATTCTTAACCATCTGAGCTATCAAGGAAGCCCCATCGTGTGTGTTTATCTTATTCATTTAGTCTGACTTTCTTTTATGAAAGTTTTCTTCCCTGATTTCTCCTGGGACCCCTCCCCTCTACTTGTGAATGAAGCTCTCCTGTGCATTCTCCATTTTTGACTTAAGCATGCTTCTGTTTTGTTGGCAGATCTTTCAGGAAATCTTTAGTCAACTGGAGAGATGTTATTCTGCTTCTTGTCCTCTTTCTTCTTGTGATATTGGCGTATGAGATTCAAATATCATTCTTTTACATTCTTGCTACTTGAAATTTGTAGTCCTGAGCTCTGGAAGTTGAGGGGATGGGGTGGGCGGGGAAGACACTTTCTGTCATTTAGTGGCTCTGGGGCTCCCTCTCCTGGTGTGTTTGTGAACTGTCTGCAAACTTGGCCCCTCCTCGGACTCTTGGCTCTGCCCCTTCCCCACGGCGGCCGTCAGTCTCCTCGGTCCTCCGCCCCTGATTCCAGCCCAGTGAGCGTGGGGTTCACTCCCATGAGTGTCTCCTGCCCAGAGAAGCCCTGGAACTTCAGTTACAAGAAGTTGTGGGGCTGTTGACTCCCGCTCTTCAGACCTCGCCTCTTGCCAGGGACTCTTCCAGCCCCTCAGTCTATTGCAGATTTTGAGGGTCTCTTGCTCGGGGTCCTGCCCGGTTCGATTCCTGAGTCGGGAAGAGCCTCTGGAGAAGGGACAGGCTACCCACTCCAGTGTTCTTGGGCTTCCCTTGTGGCTCAGCTGGTAAAGAATCCGCCCGCCATGCGGGATTCGATCCCTGGGTTGGGAAGATCCCTTGGAGAAGGGAAAGGCTGCCTACTCAAGTATTCTGGCCTGGATAGGGTCGCAAAGAGCCGGACGTGACTGAGCGACTTTCACGGCATTCACTGCTTGGGGTCCAGGAGACGCGCCACCTTCTCTCCTCCTCCGCCCCCACGCCGGGCCGCGGGGCCGTGTCGCCGACGGGCGTCTGCCGCCCCCTGGTGTCGGGATGGGGAAGTGCCGGGTGTGGCCAGGTTTTGTGGATGGTTTCGTCTACTTTTTGTGTTTTACGCTCAAAGCTGCTGTTTCTGTCAGAGGATATTTGGAAGAAGTCACGTGTGTGTCCACGGCGGTCTTTCTAGGATTCTCAACAACGTTTTTTCCCCTCAGCTACTTGTTTCTTTAGAACATAAAGTGTTGCGATGACGGTCACATGGCATGAAATTAACGGCTCTAAACTGAGCAGTTCTTTGGGCCTGGGCTCAGTCCAGGTGGCCCTCCTCCCGGCCCCCAGCTTGCTTTCTGTCTAGTTCTGGGCTTTTCAGTGAGGTAGTACAGCTAACATTACTTTTCACGTGAGGCGCTCATGGCCTGTAAGGATCTGGAGGCATGAGCACGCGTGTGGCTCGCGATGGTCCAAGGCGCCACCGGCAACTGCCAGGCCTGTGCTCACTGCCCAGAGGTAAAGGCTCGGAGCAGTAAGGCCGCGTTTCAGGGCAGAGGACTTGCCTCCCTCGCCTCTAGGCTGTGAAACCTCTCTCAAGGCACCCTCACTCTGGTCCTCAGCCAGAAAAAGGTTTTCAAATGGTTAGAAGTCATGGCCACTTTGTGGTGCCGAAGGGGCTTGCGTCACTCTATGAAGCTATGAACCATGCCCAGCAGGGCCACCCAAGAGGGGTGGGTCATAGTGGAGAGTTCTGACAAAGCATGGTCCGCTGGGGGGCGGAATGGCACATCACTCCGGTATTCTTGCCACGAGAACCCCATGAACAGTATGAAAAGGCAAAAAGAATTCAAGCAAATTCCAGGAGACAGTGGAGGACGGGAGCCTGGTGGGCTACAGTCCACGGGGTCGCAAAGAGTCCGACACGTCTGAGAGACTGAACGACAGCAACAGGTGGTCTATCCCTGGTGCGAGGTGACTGCAGGAGTGAGGTTACCTGTGGGCAGGTCTTTCCTCCACTTCATGGAGGGGCTTCATTCTCTCAACCGAACACACAGGCAGGCAAGCCCCGAGGCCTGAGGGCACAGGACATGAAATCTGGGTGTGAGGGGGTCTGTAGCCAAGTAGGGACAGTGCTACAGCCTCACAGGGAGTCAGCCAATTGCCTGCATCTGGGGCCACACAGCGGCGTTCCCTCATGTCGGGGTATATGGGGGATTACTCTTGGGGACCCCTTTCCAAAGACGTTGTTTAGATGTCACTTCCTCTTCCGGGGTGATATTTCCATCTTTGTCATCACAGCAGCAGGAGAAAGGCTTTTTTTTTTTTTTTTTTTAATTTATTTGGCTGCTTTGGGTCTTAGCTGTAGCATGTGGGATCTAGCTCCCTGACCAGGGATCGAACCTGGGCCCCCTGCACTGGGAGCTCAGAGTCTTAGCCACTGGACCACCAGGGAAGTCCCAGGAGAAAGGCTTTTAAGGCAGATTTATTTGATGAGGCATTTTTTCCCTCCCCATTTGGAGTCACGTTGTTTTTGTTTGTGATTGAGTGATGCTGGTTTTGTAACCACCCCCAGACCCTTGTGAGTTCCTCCATGCTATGCGTCCCTGGAACGAGAGGACTGGGAGCTTGCTCCCCTGGCATCAGGCCTTTCTGGGGCCTGGGAGGTAAGAGTCAGGGTGTGACTGGTCAGCCCGACCTCCCTTTTCCAGGTCAGAAACCTCTGCAGCATCAGCCACACAGGGAGGACACGGAGTGTGAGCAGGAGTAGAGGGCGGGTGCAACGTTCGTTTCGGGGAGCACCCTGACTGTGTGGTGGGAGCCACACCGTGACATTTCTAATGGGGGGGTATTCTCTCCATGCAGACCTGTCCAAGGCCTTGGTTCTAACAGAAATCGGACCCAGAAGAGACCCCATGACCCTGAAGCTGTTCCTGAGCAACATGGAGAGGCTTCTCCACGCGGGTGCCCACGGGTACGCCTCCTCTCCCAGGACCTCCGGGCAGGCACAGCAGCCAGCTACCCCCTGGGCGGGAGCAGGGGACATACATGCCAGCCAGTCCGAAGCCTGGAGCTCCAAAGCCCTGGGTAGGGGCAGGGCCCCGAGCTCAGCACCCTCTGTGACGTCAGTGATGCCCTGCCCACTCAGTCTCCCCTGGGTCTGCCCTGTGACAGCAGCCGCTCCACATGGTCTAAATTGAAGGTCATCAAGGGTCCGCAGAGTGAAGGCTGAGTTCTTCCGTTGCAGCACCAGCCACACTTCAGGATCCGCAACTGAGGGCTGGTCTGTCAGCACAGGTGGTTCTGTTGGGCAGCACTGCTCTGGGCTCAGAGCTCAGAGTAGAGCTTGTGGGAAGAGGCCCTGGGCTCCTGTTCAGCTTCTGAGTCAGGGGACCTTCAAGGGGCAGCGCTGGAGCAGGGCCATTCAGCGTGCTCACCCCCTCCCTCTCTGGCAGGGTTCGTGTCATTGGCAGCTCCACCCTGGCGCTCTGCCACCTGGCTGCAGGCACCGCCGACGCCTACTACCAGTTTGGCCTGCACTGCTGGGACCTGGCCGCAGCCACGGTCATCATCAGGGAAGCCGGGGGTGTTGTGATGGACACGTCAGGTGAGCTTGGCCGTCAGGTTGCTCTCCGTCCCCAGGGGTGTGTCCCCCGGAAAGACCCGCAAGCTCAGACAGACATCCTCCCACCTCTCCTGACAGACTGATCAGGAGGACAGTGGGCCAGGCCAGAGGGCTTCTCCCACTTCCTGATGTGAAAATGGACCCAGGGTCAGGACTCAGGGGTGGGGCTGGGGGAGGGTGGGCAGTGTTTTCTAAGCTCTCATGTCCACCAAGACTGCAGAGCTGGCCTTGTGCACCCCAATCTAATGATGAGGTTTTAGGTGGTGATCCAAGAGGTGACCTGTCCCACTGCCTGGAGGTCACCACCCTAGTGATTGGCCCCACAGGGGCAAGTCCTGCCCGCGGGACGCCCATGCAGCCACCTCTTACATCAGGGTTCTTGTGGAGCCCGTTCTCCCCCACCTTTGCTCCAGAGCCTGTTGTGGAGATGCCAGGCTCCCAAATAACCTCTGGGGCCTGCTCTGCCCTTTCCTTGTTGCTCCTTCTCCTCGGGGCCTGGTGGAACTGCAGGGGGGTGAGGCATGACGTGAAGACACTTTGGCTTTGGGCATCAAGGACAGGCAGGCCCATCTCAGCTGAAGACATGTCTGTCCTGGATGTGAGTACACGAGCATGCATACACACAGACATACATGTACACCAAGGTCTCCTGGGTGTGACCACATGAGCGTGTACACACACAAACACATGATCTCTCGAATATGATCATGTGAGCACACACACACACACACACACACACACACACTAACGTATGTGCACCAAAGTCTCCCAGATATGACCATGTGAACACACACAAACATGCATGTGCACCAAGGTCTCTCAGACGTGACCACAAACACACACACATACAAACATGTGTGTGTACCAAGGTCTCCTGGATGTGACCACATGAGCACATGCACTTGCAAATACCCACATTCACCAGGGGCTTCTGGATGTGAACACACACAAACACACGTGTGCACCAAGGTTGCCAACGAGTCCATTAGGCCTGTTCACACCTCCAGGAGGCTGAGGTCCTGCCCCAGATATCCGGTGCCTAGAGCATCCATTTCATGGGCCTGTCAGAAAGGATACCCCCAGCCTCCCCAGGCCTGCGGGGTCCCCGGAGCCCCAAGCACACAGAGGTTGAGAACTGCCTCCTGTCTTGAGCCTCAGGCACTGCACCTGAAGCTGGTATCCCCTAGCACAGCCTTAGGACATGCTAGGCCTGCAGGCTGAATGGACCGGGTCAGGCAGAGCAGGGCTGAGGCTCACCCCTCACCTGACACCCTGTCCCTCTGTCCACAGGTGGGCCACTGGACCTCATGTCATGCAGGGTGGTCGCTGCAGGCACGCGGGAGATGGCGGTGCTCATTGCCCAGGCCCTGCAGACAATTAACTACGGGCGGGACGATGAGCGGTGAGGGGAGCAGGCACAGGGCCACCCTGGATGGGGGCCTACCGGGAGCCTGGAGCTGGCAAGACCCTAAACAACAGGAATTCCTGATCCCCAGAGGAGCCGTCAGGCCGAGCCTTGCTGTCCGGCTGAGCCTGTGTCTGGGCGCCTTTGCTGTCTGATGTCTTCTCTTTATGACCTCACGTCAGGTTAGTCCAGCCGTCCACCAGGACCGGAACCCAGATCTCACAGGACATATGTGCTGATACTGCAATTATGATTTTGTTTCCAGAATGCAAATCTCAGGTGATAAGGCTTTAGAACTGCTGATAAAGCAGGCTTGTTCTCAGCACCCCTCCCCGGCCCCCCATGACACTTCAGAATACAATAAACCAAGTGACGCCGCTCTGTTTATGTTTCCCTTCATAAGTGTGTCTCCTGTTTCCCCTAATGACCCCAAAATCCACAGGCCCTTTAGGGAAGTTGTTGGCACGTTACAGCCCAGAGTCCACACGTGGTTTGTTGTCTGCCTGCCGCTGGTGATGACAACTTCAGTCATTATCATGTCTGTATTTAAAATCCAGGGCATGGGTCAGACTGAAGAAAACCTAACCAAAATCAAACCTCTAAAATCCTATTGTTCTGTGATCAGTTTAATGAAGAAAAATATTTTCTTGGCCTTATTTTTTTCCTCTTTAGGAAGAGGAATTCTATATAAGGACAAATTCTAATGAGGATGTTCTCTGGATGAACTTAAAACATTCACTGAGGTTTAAGAATCAAGAAAGTCAGTCTTAGGACAGAGGAAGTTCCAGTCATGCTTAACTTTCTCCCTCGTGTCCTAATTTGCCATCAGCAATACTTACAGAGTGTTTAGAGTCGCCCGACAGCTGCCGCCTCTGGCGCCTGAACTCCGGGGTTCAGCCCGTATAACCACACAGGCCTTGTCACCAAACCACACCCAGAGAGCTCTGCGGATGCCGCGGAGCCTCACAACCCTGCACGCTGACTCCCCCTCACCATCCACTGCTCTCCACTCACAGGGCAGGTGCCCACTCAGACCCCTGGAAGATGGAGCCCAGGGGGTTTCCCAGGAAATCCCCTCCCGAGTCAGTCCCCAAAGGGCTTATCTCCACCTGCCCTTGGGTTGTGGATTGATAAGTTTGTATCCTTAGGAAGGAGTTTCCTTATCTGAATGGGGTGCCAGGTGAACCCCCAAAAGGTGCAATGGTCAAGGGCCTAGACACGTGAGGACTGGGGTCTCCTTTGGGGCTAAGGAATCTCCCACTCCTGTGCACAAAGACCCACCTTTGACAGCCACAGGCTGTGTGGGGGCGTGGGGGCCTCAGCAGCTGTAGGAGGGGCCACTTACTGCCCTTGGAGCTGGGGGCTGGTCCCCCTCCCCATCCCTGGGGTGGAGACCACATGCAGAGCCAGATAGGGCCAGGGTAGATGTGTGGGGAAAGAGATTTGGACCCTTACTTCTGACTGTCCAGGGTCGCATCCCTGGGCCTTTGCCATCTCTCCACTTGGAGAAAAGCCTGAGTTTCTACTCACCTGGCTCACTGCCACAGCTTGATGCTGGCATGGGTGCCCTGTTTCTTCCCCGGCTGCAACAGACTTCTAGTTGGCAATGAGGTCATTGCAGAAAAGGAAGGAAAAGGCCTGGGCCACCTGGCTTTATATTTTTAAAAACCATGTTGCCACGTCTGTCCACCTATGTCCCCAGTGGCATTGTTCACAGTCGCCAAGAGAGGGGACCCACCCCAATGTCCATTGACAAGCGATGGATGAATGGAATGTGGTCCATCCACGTGGTCAGGATGATATTCAGCCTAAGAAGGAAGGGGATCCTGCCACCTGCCACCAGGTGAATGAGCATTCTGCTCAGTGAAGCCAGCGGACACAAAAGGACCAACACCGAGTGACAGAGCAGTCAAGCTCATGGAGACAGAAGTCGGCCCCGGGGCCTCAGAGAGGGATGAGGGGTTATTATTTGAAGGGTGTGCTGCTGCTGCTGCTGCTAAGTCACTTCAGTCGCGTGCGACCCCATAAACAGCAGCCCACCAGGCTCCCCCATCCCTGGGATTCTCCAGGCAAGAACACTGAAGTGGGTTGTCATTTCCTTCCCTAATGCTTAAAAGTGAAAAGTGAAAGTGAAGTCACTCAGTCGTGTTGGACTCTTCGCGACCCCATGGACTGTAGCCTACCAGGCTTCTCTGTCCATGGGATTTTCCAGGCAAGAGTACTGGGAGTGGGTTGCCATTGCCTTCTCCGTTGAAGGGTATGGGTCAACTCTATTTCAATAGAATTGTTTTATTAAAAAAGAGTAAAGTGTATGGAGATTCCATTGTGCAAGATGAAACATGAAGATTTATTGCATGAGCACAGATGTACTTAACAGTATATAACTAAATATACAGGATTTAAATATACAACATATCAGTAAATATACTTAACAGTACTGAATGGTACACTTAAAATGGTTTAGATGGTAAATTCTGTGTTATGTGTTTTACCACAATTAAAATATTTTAAAATTACTTTTAAAATGTGATGCCTACTGGTCTTACTGTTCTTTTTGCAGCATTATTTATGTATTTTATATCTTTACATCATTTTGTATTGAGGCATAGTTTGCATACAATAAATTCCACCACTCTGATGTGTTCAGTTTTTGAGTGTTGACTATTCCAGTCTTTGACTATAAGTATCATGTTAGTTGTAAGGTTTTGTTTCATTTCTTTTAGTTCAGGTATAATTCACATACCATAAAAGTCTCAGTTTTAAAATTTACAGTTCACCCATGACGGATTCATGTCAATGTATGCCAAAACCAATACAGTACTGTAAAGTAAAATAAAGAAAAAAAAATTTATAGTTTAGTGAAAGTTGCTCAGTCATGTCCAACTCTTTGCAACCCCATGGACTATACAGTCCATGGAATTTTCCAGGCCAGAATACTGAAGTGGGTAGCCTTTCCCTTCTCTAGGGGATCTTCCCAACCCAAGGATCGAACTCAGGTCTCCCACATTGCAGGCAGATTCTTTACCAGCTAAGCCACAAGGGAATTTCAGGTATTCATCAGGCTGTGTTACCATCACTGCTGTCTAATTCAGAACGTTCATGACCCCAGAAAGAAACCCCTGAACCACCAGCCATCACTCCCCACCCCTCTTTCTCAGCCCCGGCAACTACAGATCTATTTTTTTCTCTATGGCCTTGACAGTTCTGGACATTTCTGGCTTCCTTCACTTCGAACAATGTGTTCAAGGTTGGTTCATCTTGCAACAGGTGTCAGTCCTTTATTCTATAGCTGCAAATGGGTCCATTGTATGGATATAGCACATTCTGTGTATCCATTCATCAGCTGATGGATATTTTTATTACATTTCCACTTTTTGTGATTTTGGGTAACACTGCAAAAATAATCATGTACAGAATATATGTGTGAATATATGTTTTTGACTTTTTTTGCGGGGGGGAGTGTATATCTAGGAATGGGATTGCTGGAGCACATGGTAACTCTGTCTAACTTTGTGAGGAACTTGCCGGTCTGTTTCCATAGCAGCTGCACCATTATACATCCCCCAGCCATGTATGAGGCTTCTGATTTCTTCACATTCTAGTCAACCTCTGTTATTTTCTGTCGATTTTTTGGTTTTCTGTTTTTGATACTTTAACCATGTCAGTGGAGTTGAATTGGCCCCTCTGTTGGTGTTTCTTTTCTTTTGAGAATCCTCCGTAATTAAGTCTGTATATTTACACAGAAGCAACTGAAGAGCATTCTGAACTACTTTTTTTAAATAACTGACCAGTTAATATTTTAATTAGTAATTCATAATGTGGTTTAAGTTAAAAGGTACAAAATTCACATTGTGCCAGAAAGCTAATAGATAAAAATTAAATTTCCTTTCTGCCTCTGTCTCTCATGTCCCCAGTGAGGCAAAGGCTGCTAATAGTTTTAGAGCAACTTATGATAGGTTTTGTGTGACCCACCCTGGAGATGCTGATGGGGGCCCATGTATGAATGTGAGTGTGTGTGTGTGTGTGTGTGTGTGTGTCACAGGTGCAAAGTACGGTCTGCTATTATGAATGATTCCTCGCTCCTTCCAAGAATCCACCTAAGGCATTACAAGCCACGCCTAAGAACACTTGACAGGCCTGCTTTAGGTCTGTCCTCCCCCATCACCTAATAGAAGTGATTGGATGACTGAGTTTTAAATTTACGCAGAAGTGATAAGCTTTTTTCTTTGTCTTTTTGGCAATATTTATTGACCAGTTCATGGGATCTATATGCCAAATGGGCTTCCCAGGTGGCGCTAGTGGTAAAGAACCCACCTGCCAATGCAGGAGACGCAGGTTTGATTCCTGGGTCAGAAGGATGCCCTGGGGAAGGAATCCACTCCAGTATTCTTGCCTGGGAAATACCATGGACAGAGAGGCCTGACTGACTACAATCCATGGGGTTGCAAAGAGTTGGACAAGACAGAAGTGACTTAGCATGTACACACTCATAGGCCAAATGAGTTTCAAAATTGCAAATTTTATAAGAAAAAGGTGCAGGGGCTCAGGACGCTAATAGTTTGGATACAGTTTCTTTAAAAGCAAAAAAAAATAAAACACTGCATGTAGTATGTCTGCTGAATGCAGTCTGCAGACAGCTGTGTTCCTGCTGCCCTTCTTTATCTTCGTCAGGAGGTTTAACATCATCTGCTCACATGGAGATCCCACTCTCGCAGGCTGNGGGCTCAGGACGCTAATAGTTTGGATACAGTTTCTTTAAAAGCAAAAAAAAATAAAACACTGCAAGTAGTATGTCTGCTGAATGCAGTCTGCAGACAGCTGTGTTCCTGCTGCCCTTCTTTATCTTCGTCAGGAGGTTTAACATCATCTGCTCACATGGAGATCCCACTCTCGCAGGCTGGCTTCAGTGATAAAGAGGAAGGTGGCATCCTGGGTGCTCCCATAACGACGCAGAGCAGGTTCAGACCCATTAACACAATTTGGCTTTTTAAGAAAGCCGCCCTCTTTCTGAATTTTTTGACCACTAAACCAAGACACATCGTTTAATGAGTGTTTGCATGCATGCATGCTAAGTTGCTTCAGTCGTGTTCAGTTTCTTTGGAATGCTATGGACTGTAGCCCACCAGGTTCCTCTGTCCATGGGATTCTCCAGACAAGAACACTGGAGTGGGTATGCCCTCCTCCAGGGGATCTTCCCGACCCAGGGATCCAATCTGCCTTTCTTACGTCTCCTGCATTGGCAGGGGATTCTTTACTACTAGAGCCACCTGGGAAGCCCAATGAGTGCTTAGGAATTCACAAAGTGAGAGCTGCAAACATGGACTCCATTGACTGCTCTAATGTATCAATAAATCTTCCTGAACAGTCAAAACAGTCCTTTCACACTAATCCTTTCTGTCTGGCCCATGCTGCAAGCAGGCTTGGGCTGCCTGACCTTGGAAAGACATATGCTTAGTTCAGTGCTGTTTAACACGTGAACAAAGGGAAAGTGCTCAATATTCGTCAAGGGGAAATGTTGAATGCAACGTGTTATCTACGTGCTCTGATATGTATGCAGCGTTAAGAGTCTGAAGTCGATCAGTGTGCATTAGATATGACTGAGGTGTGAAGCACAACGCTGCATATAATACGTGTAATACAGTACCATCTGTGTAAACAGACCACACGCAGTGACACTCATGTTGTGTGTATATTTAACCACATAGAAATGATCCCATGGCAGGACTCAGGTAAGTGAGGAGGCGGGCCAAACTGGTGACAGTGGTCTGGGAACACCTCACCTTATCTGTAAGGTTTTAATATAAACAGCTCACAGCGACAAGGTGTTTGTGTTTTACTTACAGAGTTAAAGTTTCACTGAGACCTTTGTGGAAAGCGTCCAGCACCAGTTTGTGTACACGTGTTATGGCGGTGCTGGCCCAGCTCTGCTCTGCCCTTCCGCCCACTTGGGAAAGACCAGGAATTGGCCCCCAAACACAGCCTTCTCTGGGCCCTTTCTCTGCAGAGAAGTCAGCAGAAAAATACATCACCTTTGTTCCTACATTTGGAAGAAAAGGAAACATCCACACCCAGGAATGACACAACCACAGGGAGAGGAGAGTAAGGTGGGTAGGGTGCGGGGTAGGCCCAGAGGTAGGGGGTAGATGAATCCTGGTCCCCAAAGACAGGCTTCTCGGCCCGTGGACCCCTCAGAGGGCCTGGGTATAGGCGTTTCTGAGGAGACGCTGCAGTTTGCATTGATACTATATTTAAGGGTCTGGAGCCCCCAAAGGCTGAGAACCGCTGCTCCAAGGTCTCAGTGAGTGTCATGGCATGAGTTGTGAGTCAGCCCCGGGGTCTTCACACTGGCTGCACAGACTCCATGAGGTTGCAAAGTCCAGTCTGGAAGAGGAGAACTTCTGCTCCTAGTCCAGTTGGGGAGACAGTTGTCTCAACTGAGGGCTTTTGCACAACCTCCTGTCCCTGCGGCCTTACATACAGCCTGACCTGCTTTCTCCCAGCCAGGCACCGGGCAGACGGGATGGCCAGTCCAGGACCTCACCCCACCCAGTGGCAGAGCTGGCACCCGGGGCCAACTCCACCCCTCCTGGCTGTGGTTCTTCTGTGTGCAGAATTCCCACAGAGAAGCCTGCCCGGCTCCCGAACCTGCCTTCCTTGGCTGCCACTGGACTGTAGGTGTGAGTGGGGTGAGGCCCCATCTATGGCACTGCTGTGCAGATTCTCCCCAACTTGGCTGCCCAGTGGGCACTCCCTGACCCTGGCTCCTCCAGATCCCCCCACACCCCCCACATCCTGGTGTGCCTCTGCCCTTCCTAAAACAGCACAGAACAGCCCCCACCACACACAGCTCCCCACCCTCACCTGGCCCCAGCTCCAAAGTCCCTTCCAGGGCACTTTAAGGTAGAATTTGCATCTTTGCCCCCTTTGAAATAGGGCTTCAAGTGTTGCTGCTGCCATAGCATCTTGTTCATTCATTCACTCACTAACAAGTCACCCTCAAGGTCCCAGGAGTGAGTCAGTGAGCTGCACCTGCTGCCTGGTTGGTTCCATGTACGAGGCTCCTGTGAACTTGACCCTCACTACTACAGCCTGGGCCCGACACACCTGGAATCAGGCATGAAGGCCGTGTATATGCACAAGACAACAGTGATCCCATGGCCTGGGGAGCTCAACTGTAGACTGCACATCAGGTGCAGTTGGGAGTCATTTTTATTTCTTTTGGAGAGGAAACATCACTGTTATGTGTAACAAAGTTCTGGTTTCTTCAGAGATGCAAGTTGAAGCATTTGGGGTTCAAATAAACATACAGATAAAAAACAAGCATTTATGTCAAAATATTAAAGGGTGGCTGAATGCAGGCACTGTGTATAAAGATGCTCATGGCATGTTCTTTCTATACATCTTTATATTTGAAATTTTTTGCAATAAAACGTTTTTTTTAGAAGCAAGTTGAATTAACTGACTGGACCCACTGTCTCATTGTCAAGCTGTGTGTCCAGGCTGCTCTGACAGAGTGCTGGACAACAATGGTTTATTATGAACAACAGTTTTATTGCCCAATGTTCTGGAGTCTGGAAGCCCCAGATCTGGACCAGCAGGGCCCGGTTCTGGTGACACCGCCTCCTGGTTCACGGCAGACAGTCTCTTCCCTCTGTCCTCAGGAGGCAGAAGGGGTGAGGGAGCTCTCTTATAAGGACAGTAAGCCCATCCATGGGGTAACTGGCCTCATAACCCCAGCACCCACCCCCAACCCAGGCCCACCTTCTAAAGCTAGCGCACTGTCCATTAGGAGGTCAGTACATGAGTTGTGAGGGGTATACAACATTCAGGCAACTGGCAGGGGACGGGATCCAGATGGGGCTCTGGGCCCGAACCCCCGACGTCCGCCACCGCTGGAACCCCGCAGGTCCCGGGGATGCCAGGACTCTGGAAGGAGATTGCTTTTGGCTCCGCACTTCTCTCGGTGACACCATGAGCCTCGGGGCAGGACGGAGGAGGAAGAGGAGGAGTAGGAACTCAGGCAGCAGGGCCAGCTGTGTAGGTCACGTGAGTCCGGGGACGGAGGCAGAGGTCAGGCGACAGAGGTCAGGCGACAGCACTCTGGGAGCCGGCTCCGGGCGGCCTGGCGGGCAGCGCGCCGACGGGGGCCAGTCACCCCGAGTGCAGGCGGCGCTGGACAGTGTCAGCCGGGTTTCTCCTTCCGAAGTGTCAGGGCCAAGTGCCCCAACCCCTAACCCGCTCTAGAGAGTCGGCTTCGCAATTCAGAGTCGGAACAGCTGCCAGCCCGGCCCCTCTGAGGTCTGACCCCTTCCGGCAGAGCATCCCTTCCCACGTCCGGTGTCCCACATCCTGGGCTGCACTCGCCCCTCCACTGCAGAGGCTGCGCTGCCGGCGTGGCAATGTCCCCACTGACCCATCCGACAGGCCGACCGGCGACCCTCGAAGGCCCGGGGAATAGCTGGGCTCCGGGTTGGCGGCGGAACGGCTGTCGGGCGCAAAGCTCCTCAGCCCGAGGGGCGTGGACCTGGGCGGGGCGAGCGGTGGCGCTTTAAGAGCCCCGAGCGCCGGGAGGCCGGCCGGGCGGGGACTGACCGGACTGAGCGATGGAGACCGCCCGGGACTGCGCCGGAGCCCTGCTCAGGCGAGTGCCACGCTGGTTTGCGCCCCCGGCGCCTCGCATGCCCCTGGCGCTCCCGCCGCCTCGGGTCTCCCTGCTCCCCCCGGGGCCCCCTACGTCCCGGGGCCCCCTGCGTCCCGCGTCCCTCTGCGCGGCCCTGCGCCGGCAGCCCGCGCGCGTCCCCTCCCGCGTCTCCGGCCGCCCCCGGCGCCAGGTGCGGCCCCCATGTGCGCGGGCTCCGGGAACAGGTGAACGCGGTGAGTGCCGGAGACGCGTCTTTTGCCGCCGCGGGAGCAGACGAAGCGGGACCCAGGAGACCCCCAGCGCGCGGGGGGCCAGGCTGCTCCAGGTCCCCGACCGCAGCGGGAGCCAGGGCTAGACGAGGGGCGCCGGTGGGACGCTGAACGGCTTCGGGGTGGCCAGCTCACTCCTCAGGGCCACGCGGGCTCCGGCACTACCTGATGGCGCTGGCTGAGCTCTCGGGTTTGTACCGCGGAGTTTGGGGGGAAGTAGTGACGCTGCCTCCGGGGCCGGGGCAGGGGATGCGGGACAGAGATGCCGGCGGACCGCGGGGCCTCCTCGCCCGCCTCCCACTCCCGGTGACCCAGGCCCCGCATCACTTTTCCTTTTTGGGTTCGTCTTAACGTCCAAAAACCCAACCCACTCCTCCTCTGTAAAATCCTGACGATCCTGGTGGCAGTGACTGTAGATTTAAGGGAGGGAAATGGCAACCTACTCCAGTGTTCTTGCCTGGAGAATCCCAGGGACGGGGGAGCCTGGTGGGCTGCCGTCTCTGGGGTCGCACAGAGTTGGACACGACTGAAGCGACTTAGCAGCAGGAGCAGCATGCTTCTCTGAAGATCGTCAAAAGGCGCTGAGAAGCCCTTGGATGCTTTTTTTTTTTTTAATTGAAGGATAATTACTTTACAGAATTTTGCTGTTTTGTGTCAAATATCAACATGAATCAGCCATAGGTGTACATATAAATGCAGGTTTTCCCAGGTGACTGGGGTGGAGGGATTGGGTGGGTGAGGGGGTAGTGTGATCTGTGAGCTTCTGAACCTGGTCCTTAAAGGGGGCTTCCTGCCATACCCAGGGTTAGAGAGCTGCCACAATGGAAGGGGAGCTGTCTGGCGGGGGTTGTCTCTTTAAAACTGGGACCCCAGGAAGGTGAGAGACAGATTTTTTCATGCCTCTTCACTCATGTGGTTTAGACCTAAAGGAAGGGCCCTGGGTTTTTTCCTGGTTTCTTCCTCTTCCTCCATCTCCACTCACAACCCTACCCTACCCCCAATCCCACTTTTGGGGTAACAAAAGCTGACAGTTTGGAGTGCATCCTCCAAACGTTTCTCCCAAGGACCTCTCTGAGGTCCTCTGAGCACTGAGCTGGTGGGCCAAGTCGTAAAGACCACAGGAGCATCAGTTCCTGGCTGGTGTGGCCTGGAACAGGAGGACAAGGCAAGACCTGCGAGATTACGGCTGTCCTTGCTCTTGCACCTGACCCTACAGCATCAATCCCAAACCCAAGACGTCTGTGTGAGGAGGAAGGACTTGCTTCTGAAGTCTTGCTTCTGCAGTTACTGTGCAGATGATCTCATGGAGAAGGACTGATCTGCTTAGCCAGCCCTGAGTGCGGGGCTCTGGGCAGAGGACCACCCTGGGGACACACCGCCTCCAGGTCCTGCTTCCATGCTGAGCTGCTCGATTTATAGGACCTTACCTGCTTCTGCCCACCTGTAACACTTGCTGAAAGGAAAACTTTCATCCTCTGCCTTCCTTAAAGCTATATCCAAGCTGCATGAGACCCCCTGGCAGGCAAGGTGACTGCTGGACTTCTGTCACCACTCAGTGGTCCTGGTAGAGTTTTCCTAACTCTGTCTTTCGTTAGTAAGTACCTGCATGTTGCCAAGGCAGGAACCTAAAGTCTTTTTTTTAACATCAGATGCCGGTAAGCAATGATCTTAACCCAGTCATTAGTTTGTTCATTGTCTGTGATCAGGAGGCCTTGGTGGTAATGGAAGCAGCCCAAGGTCTCCTGGCTTGGCTCCAGATGCCCAGAATGTCCATCCCCACAGTGTGTGTTGTCGCAGACACAGCCTGCTCTGACTTTGTGTCCTGGCAGTGATAACACACACACTGAGATAGTTACAGAGCTCATCTCCATCACACTTTGTGCAGAGTAGCTGTTTGGTCCTCTTTCCTTGAACAAAGAACTCTAGGTTTTGAATAGCTGCCCTTTGGGACAAATTTGACCAGTCTTGTAGGAGACATAAGGGAGGAATTGACTTTTCTGTGGTTACTGATGCTTACTCCTTTGTGGTCTAAACTCTTATGTTAATAACATTCAAAGTGTACAGAGACTTCACAGCCATGTGCTGGATGTGCTTTCTAGCCAAGCATTTTTTCCCCAGAGTGGGGGTGGGGGCAGGGCTCAAGGCACAGTAAGAATGGCCACAGTCCTGCCAGGGAGCTCCCAGTGGGGCCCCAAGTCCCATGTTTTTCTTGTCACTGGCCAGGCATCGCTGGAGGGCAGGAAGCCTCTCTGGGGCCAATACTGCTCTGCTTCCTGCTGCAGTGAGACCCCTGCACCCCCCAAAACTGTCCCTCACCTGCTGTCCCTGCAGCTCTTGGAGGCCCCGCCAGGCCTGGTGGATGCTTTCTAAGGTCTGTCCCTTCTCTGCCACCCTACGGCTGGGGTCGTACTTTCCTTCCAGCACTGTCCTGTCACCTGACTGTGGGCACAGGATCTGTTTGAGCTTTATCACTTCCCGTGGACCTCCTTGTCCATCCGACAACCTGTTCCTGGGCCCCCTGCTCTCCCCCAGCACTTCTAGAATAAACACCAGTTCAGAGGGCAGCCTAGAAAGACGCCATCTTATGACCTGGAGGCCCAGCTTTGCTCCACTGTAGTGGAGTTCACATCCATGGTCAGCCAGTGCCTGTTGCTCTATTTCCCACCTGTGTGTGCTAAGGTCTCCTCAGTCCCTCCTGGAAAAGGTAGACTTTCCCTGTCCCCTCAGTTCTGGGACCTGTGCCCCTCCACAGTTTTCAAGAACCTTCCATGAAGTCTGACTTCTCTTATCTTGATTTCCCTGAAACAATATTATTTCCTTGAAGAACCTGTTTCCTTGTTTTCCCGTGTCCTGAGCCTTTCCCCTTCCTGTTTCATGTGATTACCTGCACCTTCCTGGGGATTAGAGGGTGGCCAACATGACGTGTCATCAGAAGCTGAATTCTAAGACTTCTCAGTGCTTCTGTGACAACGTCACTGAGGAGGTTGGGGGGGGGGGGGCGGGGCTGTTTGATGGCCAGTGACACAAATGATCCCACCAAGAGGACCAGACTGAGTTGGATTAATGTGTTGCTTTGTTCATGTGGCTGGTTGAGCCTGCTGTCCACTTAGCTGGGGCAGAGTAAGCACCTGGTGTTGGTTGAGCCTGTTAGGTGTACCTAAGCCTTTTCTCAACACTGACCCAGTTCTTGGTTGGGAAATGGATTAAGGACAGCAATAACTGGGCGTCCTCCTTTATCACAACTGGCGATCTCAGAGCAGTGAGGAGGGAGGCCAGCACTTATCTGGTCAGTAGTTAGAAGACAATGAGGGCTTTGTGATGGCGGAGCAAGGTCAGTGGATCACTGGTGCTCACAGAGGTGCAAGCGTCTGCAGAGATGAGGAGATTCGGGCCCTGACTAACTAGGTGAGAGCTGTCAGGCCCACAGCATGCACTGATCCCCCGGGGGCCGGGTTCTGAGATGTGAACTTTGTCCTGCTATTTCTCTGGTTGAGCCTGAGCCTTTCGCTTCTCAGGAACAAAGGAATCGGTCTGCGGGGAGGGAGGCTCTTGCTGGCAGGCCCTGGGCTCTTCTGCACTAGAGGAGGGTTTCACCAGGAGGCGGGAGGGTGGGAAGCGCATTCCGCCCACCCCGACCCTGGCGACCTTTCCCTCTGCCCTGAGCACCACCCCCCACACTCGGCAGTGATGCGAGCTTGTGTCCTAATCAGGCATTGAACCTGTTCCTTTCTTCGCTCCTTACAGCGAGCTCGTTTTCCATCAGGTTGAGAACAGAGCTGGATTCCAGCTGTAAAGCATCATGTGGATTACTCTCATTGCCCTGTTTACCGGGTTCCCCAGGAGGGAGGGCACCAAGCAACTTCCCTGCAGCATCACCCTGGCAGACGTGGGCCCCTGGTTGTCGAGTTGTGTAACTGAGGAGCCTGTGTAATTCCCCAGAACGGGGGCAGAGGTCCGGAAGCCATGTGCCAGGCCTCCACTGGGTTGGCTCGGGCCTGGACTCCCTCACTGGGCTGGCCATGGTCTGGAGGAGAGCTGCGTAGGGACCAGAGACCAGGCCCAGTCCCCTTGCAGCTGTTGTGCTGGACACAGGCTGGGTGGTGACCCTGGAGAGAAGCTAGGGTTGTCGTCCTGGCAGGCAGCTCTCCCTCACCAGCTCCAGTTGATGTTTATTGCTTAAGATGAAGTTCAGAAAGATTCTTTATTAACTGGATAACCTTGAGAAATCACTCTGAGCCTTGACTTTCTTACCTGAGAAATGGGGTAATACTTTCCTTGTAAGGTTGTAATGAAATTAGTTGATATATTTTAAAAGCCAGCATGCTGCTGGCCATGGCAGGTGCTTAGATGCCTTCAGTCACAAGGCACAAGCCTGACGCAGGCCAAATAAGCTTCAGACCAAATCCTAGACTGCTGGCAGTCTAGGTAAAGAGGCTGTGGCACAGGTTCCGGCATGTCAGGGAAGGGGTGGGGCTTCCCACACAGCACCAGGCATTTCTAAGACGCTGGTGGGGTGTCCGAGGATTCAGCTCAGTCTTGACCCCATCTACCCAGAGACAGTGTCTGATCCCACAGGGTATGGGCTCAGCCCCACAAGACTGCCCCCTGCCTGCACTGTAGATGCCAGTCACAAGTCCAGATTGTCACCTTTGTCTGTAAGGAAAGTCCAGTCTAGCTGGAGAGATATATATATATATATATATAAATGACTGACATATGCAGAGGTATCTATGAAAGTGAAAGTGTTCATCGCTCAGTCATGTCCCACTTAGTGTGACTCCATGGACTAGCATGCCAGCCTTCTCTGTCCATGGAGTTTTCCAGGCAAGAATACTGGCTGGGTAGCCATTTCTTCCTTAGCCTTACTGTACAAATCTATAACTGTGTGTGTGCCTGATTCTTTAAGTCTGTTCAGCCGCTCCATGGCCTCAAGAAATCATTTACTTAGGCTTTTCAACTCTAAAGCCAATGTTTGCAGAATATTATCCTTATTTCTCCTTTGAGTTCGGTGCCTTCACCTCTCCTTCTCAGTTACTGTGAGGGCTTTGAATGTTCTGGTAAAACAGGTGTGATGATACTATCTTTGTTAATTTTACATATTTGTTTGTTGGGTATCAGGTACACAAGTTTTAATCATCCCCAACTATTGACTCCTTTCTTTAGGTGCAAATATTAACCTCGTCTTATTTCCATGCACTTTAAACCTCTCTTTAAAGACTCTTCTTTAAACTAACCTCAGTTGGCTTTCACTTGACCCTTCCTTTCCAGGCCCCTGACGTTTATGGGGTCGCAGACAAAGAAGGTGCTGTTCACACCCCTCATGCATCCTGCTCGCCCCTTCCGTGTCTCCAACCATGACCGGAGCAGCCGCCGAGGGGTGATGGCCAGTAGCCTGCAGGAGCTCCTCAGCAAGGTACCCCCATCAGCCACGAGGGCCCCCAACTCACAGGGTCTCGGAGACAAATCAATACAAGACAGGGAGCTTGGAGGAGCCTGCTGGGGTTAAAGGGAACATTGCTGTGTCCCTGTCCCATACAGGACTTAGGTACAGAGATGAGAGCCCTCAAAATAGCCATTAATTGGGAATTCTTTGGTGGTCCAGTGGGTAGGACTCTGAACTTTCACTGCTGTGGGCCAGGGTTTGATCCCTGGTCAGGAAACTAAGATCCCACAAGCCCTGTGGTATGGTCAAAAATAAAAAGAAAATAAAAATAAATTTTAAAAAATAAGAAGGAAACAACCATCATTTGATAATGTGATTTTAGTTTCTTGACAAGGGAGAATATAGGAGGCACAACTTTAGAAATCTAGTTTTGGTTATAGAGGCCAGGGACCAATTGTTCTTAATCTAAAACAGTGTCCTCAATCACCAAATAAGGAAGAATCATAGACTTTCAAGAGACAGGAGCTGAGCATCCAACATGATGTCTCTGAAGCGACAGAGACACGGTTCTCTAAGCATCATGGACACAGGGTCGTTCTTTTTATTTGTCCAAATAAGCAAGACATTTTAGAAACGGAATATTGTCCACTGTAATTCCTTACCTTACGATGTTGAAACCTCTGAAGAAGTTAGGTCCATTCAACTTTTCAACTTCTCTTTTCCGAGCAAAGTCTGAGTTATAGACACCAGGCAAGGTACATCTTTACCATTTAGATCCTTAAAGTCAGCCAACACTTCGGGGACCATGACTTAATGGATGCCACTGATGGGTCCAAACAGAGTCACTTCACCTGGTGACGCTGGTGTGTTCCGTCTGACCTAGACCCTGGATGCGCTGGTGGTCGCCAGCCAACTGGTCACCTTGGTGCTGGAGGAGGATGGCACTGTGGTGGACACAGAGGAGTTCTTCCAGACCCTGGGGGACAACACACACCTCATGGTCCTGGAGCAGGGGCAGAAATGGACACCGGTAAGTGTGTTATCTGGGCGGCAGCTGGGCAGGCTGCTCACGTGGGTAAGTGCCGTCCCCACTTGGGGTTGACCGGCTCACTTTCTGAATACTTTCTCTGTGTTCACCCGGTAACTGGATCTGCTGCCTTCCAGGGATGCTTCTAAGTGTTTCTAGGAAACATGGCATCTTTGCAAACCTGGACTGTGTGATTTAGACCCAGTAATTCTGAGGGTCAGGCTTCAGCCAGTGAGGAGCTGCAGACCCTATTAGGGCGTGGACCTCAGGAGGCAGTGAGATGACACAGCCGGTGAAATTAAGGAGGTATGTGAGGGTGTAAACACGGTGAGTTAGACAAGCAAAGAAGTGGCATAAAGGGTTTTATTTCTAAGAAAACTATAGATTATAAATCTTGAAAAACATTCCCACCATAAAACACCTAAACATATAAAGCATAATATTCAAACATTTTTTGTATGCCTAACTGACCTTCTCTGGTGGCTCACATGGTGAAGAAACTGCCTGCAATGTGGGAGACCTGTTTTTGATCTATGAGTCAGGAAGATCCCCTGGAAAAGGGAATGGGACAGAGATTATTCACTGATGCTCATGACCTAGCTGGTTCCTCCCTCCAGCCCCCATGACCCATATCCTCATCCCCAGAACCCAGGAACTTGTCACTTTACATGGCAAACGGGAGTTGGCATGTGTGATTGACTTAAGGATCTTCACAGGGGTGATGACCCTGGATTACCTGATTGGGTGGTCATCACAGGTCCTTAAAAGAGGGACATAGGAGGGCCAGTGCGGGCGGAAGCAGGGAGCAGTGGCAGGAGGATGGTCCAGGGGCCGAAGGACACTGGCAGCTCTGGAGCCAGGACAGGAAGCCCCAGCAGGACAGCCCATAGTTCATTCAGCATCCCCGACCCCCACAACTGTCAGAGCATCAGTCTATATCCTCACTCAGCTTGTGGCCATTGGTCCTAGAAGCCCCAGGACACTAATACAGAGGGGAAGGGTCTTTTCTGTCTGTTCTGTTCTGTGAGATGCTTTTCTACTTCGCGGGGGAGTCGGTTGCCACAAGCCCCCACGTGGTGGGCACAGCATTGGGCACTGAGCTGCAAGTCAGGGTGGTGACAGGAGGCAGTGGACAAGAGTGGCACCAAAGTGACGGTTCTTGGGGGCGGGATGTTTCTCCATCTGGTAACAGTCTGGCTGATGTGAGTCTTACATGGGATCCTACATGTCTGGACCGCCTTCCTTCTGAGGTCAGAGGTCCTGCCCCACTTGTAGTTTCTCAGCGAGGCCACTTGGGATTTGACTTGGACAGAACTTCCCAGAAGTATCCACCAGGGGTCTCCCTTCTCAGTCCAAAGCTCTGGTGCCAGTCAATCCCCCTAAGGCATCTTGGGGGTGGGCTGAGGGGATGATGAAACTCTTTCCCCCCAGCCACCCACCCCACCTCACCCCCTGCCACCATGGTTAGATTCCAAGTTTGGAGAGACATCTCGATTCTGACTCAAGACCAAGGATGCTGGCAGAGTGAGATAAAAACTTTCATGCTTCAGAGAGGAGCTGTGCCCGGAACCCCTTGCCTTGAGTCAAATTTTAATAATGTTTCCTAAACAATTTTTAATAATGTTTCTTCCAAAGCAGCAAGACCTCATGTATGTTAGTTCCTGGGCTGGGACCATCATGTGTCCAAGTTGAGGGGTGGGGAGAGAAGAGAGGCGCCAACAAGAAGGTACTTTTAGGGGAGTTTACAGTTTAACTTCAAATTTACTAGACTTTTGTCAGTGAATTTAACACTCAGAGCCCCAACTACTCCCATGTCCCAAGGTTTATGCCTCTACTTGAATCCTGTGCACTGCAGGACCGTGTATGCAGCTCCTGTTTTTTCTCAAAGCTTCTGCAGGAAGACAATGTGAAAATGCTGTTTATAAACCTGGGATTTCAGAGGTCTCTGACTTTTCCCAACCCCAAGGGTCTCAAGCAGACTGAGAGTGAGTCTGCTAAGTGTCCCCAAGAGGTCAGCCTTCCTCCAGGACAGAAACTAGAAATCAGGGAACGGCCCTCACACCAGCCCTGGTTGGCCATAGGATTCTGGCATTTTCCATGGTGACCTCTCATATGGTGGAATAGTATGCCCGCTGTCATGGGCCCATCCACATCACCAGGCAGCCGCAGTGGCCTTGGGGGACCAGGGTGAGTGCGTGTCCACCACAGATCACTGGCACAACTGTCCACTGAGCCCTGGACCCTGAGGCCACACCACACTCACCCCCAGTCCCTGAAGAGAGCTGCTGGAGGAGGTCACTTATGGGTTTGGACCCCGTGGCCGCATAAGCACCCTGATTGGCTGAAAACATTCCTCAAATAGTTAGCAGCTTATTCACGCTCAGATTTTAAGCAGACAGGTAAACCCAGCACTGCAGGCCCTGCAGGTGGCAGCTGGGATGCACTGCAGCTTCTGCCCTCCCCACNGGGATCCTACATGTCTGGACCGCCTTCCTTCTGAGGTCAGAGGTCCTGCCCCACTTGTAGTTTCTCAGCGAGGCCACTTGGGATTTGACTTGGACAGAACTTCCCAGAAGTATCCACCAGGGGTCTCCCTTCTCAGTCCAAAGCTCTGGTGCCAGTCAATCCCCCTAAGGCATCTTGGGGGTGGGCTGAGGGGATGATGAAACTCTTTCCCCCCAGCCACCCACCCCACCTCACCCCCTGCCACCATGGTTAGATTCCAAGTTTGGGGAGACATCTCGATTCTGACTCAAGACCAAGGATGCTGGCAGAGTGAGATAAAAACTTTCATGCTTCAGAGAGGAGCTGTGCCCGGAACCCCTTGCCTTGAGTCAAATTTTAATAATGTTTCCTAAACAATTTTTAATAATGTTTCTTCCAAAGCAGCAAGACCTCATGTATGTTAGTTCCTGGGCTGGGACCATCATGTGTCCAAGTTGAGGGGTGGGGAGAGAAGAGAGGCGCCAACAAGAAGGTACTTTTAGGGGAGTTTACAGTTTAACTTCAAATTTACTAGACTTTTGTCAGTGAATTTAACACTCAGAGCCCCAACTACTCCCATGTCCCAAGGTTTATGCCTCTACTTGAATCCTGTGCACTGCAGGACCGTGTATGCAGCTCCTGTTTTTTCTCAAAGCTTCTGCAGGAAGACAATGTGAAAATGCTGTTTATAAACCTGGGATTTCAGAGGTCTCTGACTTTTCCCAACCCCAAGGGTCTCAAGCAGACTGAGAGTGAGTCTGCTAAGTGTCCCCAAGAGGTCAGCCTTCCTCCAGGACAGAAACTAGAAATCAGGGAACGGCCCTCACACCAGCCCTGGTTGGCCATAGGATTCTGGCATTTTCCGTGGTGACCTCTCATATGGTGGAATAGTATGCCCGCTGTCATGGGCCCATCCACATCACCAGGCAGCCGCAGTGGCCTTGGGGGACCAGGGTAAGTGCATGTCCACCACAGATCACTGGCACAACTGTCCACTGAGCCCTGGACCCTGAGGCCACACCACACTCACCCCCAGTCCCTGAAGAGAGCTGCTGGAGGAGGTCACTTATGGGTTTGGACCCCGTGGCCGCATAAGCACCCTGATTGGCTGAAAACATTCCTCAAATAGTTAGCAGCTTATTCACGCTCAGATTTTAAGCAGACAGGTAAACCCAGCACTGCAGGCCCTGCAGGTGGCAGCTGGGATGCACTGCAGCTTCTGCCCTCCCCATCCTTAGGCTGGCAGCCACACCCCAGCCCAACGGCCACCTCAGAGACGGGGCATCGCGAAAGTCACCTTCGACTTGTACAAGCTGAGCCCCAAGGATGTCATTGGCTGCCTCAATGTGAAAGCCACCATGTACGAGATGTATTCTGTGTCCTACGACATCCACTGCACAGGGTTCAAGGCCATGCTCAGGTAACGCACCCGGGAAGGCAGAGTCTGGACACAGCTACTGCCCTTCCTCAGCCCCTTGAGCCCTGGCCCGACTCGCACTCATGTTGTTGTAAAAACTTGTTACACCACAAACTTATTCAGAAAACTGAAACTCGAGCCAAAATACATAGTTTTCTCCAAAGACCGTTAATTCCAAAATGGAACAAAAACCCTGTATAAGAAATAGAAGAACCAAATTCCTTTTAAAAACTAGAGTCATGCATTTAAAACCTTATTTCTCAGCAATGAGGGCTAAATCCAGACCCAAGGAAATTCTGACCTGCTTGTGCTGTGCGTGCTAAGTCATTTCAGTCGTGTCTGAATCTTTGTGACCCCATGGACTGTAGCCCACCAGGTCCATGGGATTCTCCAACCAAGAATACTGGAGTGGGTTACCATGCCCTTCTCCAGGGGATCCTCCCAATCCAGGGATCAAACCCAGTTCTCACACATTGCAGGCCAATTCTTTACCGCCTGAGCCACCAGGGAAGCCCAAGAATGCTGGAGTGGATAGCCTGTTCCTTCTCCAGGGCATCTTCCCAATCCAGAGATTGAACCCAAGTCTCCTGTGGCTCCTACACTGCAGGCAGATTCTTTACTGCTGAGATCAGGGATGCTCCTGGTTGTGCAGAGTAGCCCTCAAACCTCGATGAGGACTCGCACACACGGTTCTGTTACCACCGACTCCCTCTCTTGCAGGAGCCTGCTGCGGTTCCTGTCTCACGCTGCCCAGGTGACTGGCCAGTGTCTTGTCCACATGGGCACCTACATGCTCCGAGTGCTGGCTGAAGCGGAGGAGCAGGCGGTGCCTGGCTCGCGCCCTCGGAGAGGGATCAAGAGTGGATAGGAGGCACACCTCCGAGGTCAGCCAGCCTTGACCTAGCCGGTCCCTCTCGGGGATGAATTTGGAAAATGCTGTGTTCCCACCACGTATCACCTGCTCAGGAAAGAAAAGGGGCCTGAGCGACTATCAGGGACTGGGCAGGGGTCCCTGGGGTGGTGGTCCCTGCGGTGGGGGCTAGGATGGCAGGATCCAGGGGCTACACAGTGCCTTCCGCTCCACAATAAACCCATCAGGAAAGCTGCTATGATACATGTACTTCTTCCTCCTGTCTTCTTAATCTCGGGAAGTTTCACAGACGCTGAATCAACCAGAAATTCTCCCTTAACAAAGGCAATCACTCTTAAGTCTCTATCAAGAGCCGGTGCCGCGGGAACAGGAGGGTCAGACGTTACTGGGGTTTTAACCCGGCTCCTAATGAGCCCAGAGACCGGAAAGCCTGCGGGCCTCAGTCTTCGGAGGAGAATAGGCTGCTCTGTCAGCCTTTCCTGAAAACTAAGCTGCTAGAAATGAGTCCTGATCAGGGTGGGCGTGGCCGAGTCAGGCCCCATCACGTGGTTTGGGAGGGGGCTCCCGGAAGAAATGGGGTGCAGGGGGTGCTGTTGGACCAGGGGACCCGCACATGCCAGGTGCCTTCTTTCTGCGGTTTTCCTGCTGAGAACCGCTAGCGCGGAGGCTTGGCCCCCTCCTGTTTGAAGGCTCAGGACAGTGGGAGACCCACGGCTCCTCCCAGAAGCTCAGACCCGCTCGCAGTCATACCCCTGGGCCCGGACTAGTGTCCCGCCCCCATCCTCCCATCGCATCCCGGAGCCCTTCCGTCGCCTGCTCCCCGCCCACAGGACCTGACTCCCACCCTTTCTCCACTTCACACGCAGAGCAGCCGGGCCGGCAGCCAGGACCTCAGGCCGGGATGGGGAGGGATGGGTTGGGGGTGGGGGTCGATGGGGGGAGGAGCAGAGGTAAAGGAATTGCCGCCGTATTCCTGGAAGCACAGCCTCTTTTTTCAAACTCAGCAAAAAAAAAAAAAAAAACCGCAGGCATTTCAGGCTCCTGTCCTTTTCGCTGATAGGGGAGTCGCCACCCCGCTCGCGGGCTCGCTGCACGCTTCCCTTACAAGGAGCGCGGCTGAAAGCCCTTCCCCGAGGTCCGGGCGGACGGAAGGGGCGTCCCCAGGCCTCCCGGGGTGAGACGGCGTCCGGCTCCCAGCACCTCCGCCAGGGGCCGCTGCTGCCTCCGCGGGTGAGACGGCGTCACTTCCCGGGGATTCGGCCTCCAGGAAAGGGACGGCCTCACTTCCAAAAAAGGAATTTTCACTCAGCGCCCGGTGCCTTGACTCAGCCGCCGCCTGACTCAGCGCCCTTTCCTGTGCACGTCCAGGGCTCCCGGGCTGTTCTAGGAGAGGTGTGTGTGTGGGGGGTGGGGTGGGCGCGTGCTCTCCCCTCAACCCACCCCACCCCAGCGCCCAGACCGGCCTCAGGGCTGCAGAGGTGGAGGGGGCCGGACACTACGTCGCCCTGAGCGGTCCTCTCGACACACTTGCAGCATCCTCAGGACAGTCGCGGGCAGGGCCGGGTCCCAGCTGTCCGGCTGTCACCACCTGCTGTGGGATTCCTTGGGCTGCTGCTGCCCGCCAGGCCTGGCCCAGGATGCAGATGGCCGCATAAAAATAGTCAGGGGCCTCGAGGTACCACTTCGCCGGCTGTTCTGTTGAGCGGAAGCCAGATGAGAGGGTGGGGAGGGCGGCCTGGGGCGGCTGCATCAGAAGTGGGCAGTGGGGGGGCGGGGGAGTAGGTGTTCACCTGATAGGAGAGCCTTGCGACCCCTAGCCCTCCGGGGAAGGAGCATCTCACCGGACGGTTCTCCTGTTCATCACTTTCCAATCAACCCCACTGCACCTGAAATGCGTCATGTCAGCAGAACTGCGGGTGCTGGCCCACCACCAGGGTCAAGAAGTCAGGGTCCAGGCAGCGGTTGCCAGTCAGTGAAGCCAGGGGACGATGATCGACCGCATCGGTTGTACCTGAGGCAACACACCTGGGAACTAGGAAAGAGTAGGCTTCATGTTCAGTATTCTAATCCCAGTAAAATAAACTTAAAAAAATAAAAGAAACTGGAGTCAAATGTGTGGCTCAGGACAGGTTACTTGACTTCCTCACCTGTGCAAGAGTGGATGCACCTGCCTGGACAGGATGGTGGGTGAACTTGTCAGCCCCTCCCAGGACTGGGACAATGGGTACACACCTCTGTCTCTCCTTGGATTGGATGAGTGGCCCAGGCAGCAGGTGTCTGAGGTGAGGGTGGGGGGCACATACACATTTAGCAGGGAAGGGCCACGGCGTGGGGTGAGCTGCTGGGGTGGGTGGGGAGGGATGCTTTCTGAATCTGGGGCCAACAGGCCTGTGGGCGCGGCTGCCACTGCATTCCTGAGGACAGCTGGGACAGCTGAGGAGGGAGGGGGGAGCCTGCCGGACTGTGTCTGGCTTTCCAAATAGAAGGGTTTTCCTGTTGGGGAAGAAGTAATAAGAATTCACATGGCTTTGCATTGGTACACACCTTCTCTCAGGCGCCCTCTTGGCAAGCTGGTCAGCAGAGAAAGCTGCCCACCCCTGAGCAGTGGAGGAGGAAAGGCAGGCCGGACCCCTCCCCACATGCCCTCTGTGCCCACCACCCCTGCAGAGAGCGGTCAGGATTAGCCGCAAACCAGCCTGAATGGTGGGAAAGGAATTCCGACAAATATCTGGTGCATCAGAATCAGTTGTGACATGGTTATGACTCTTTTCAAAGCACCTCCTGAATTTATATTTAACTTGGAGAAAATCGGTGGTGGAAACCTCTTTGCTTAGGGAGATGTTATTTAATTCTTCTTCATTTCCCATCGTAATATCCTGGGTCCCCTCTTTCAGAAAAGGAAAGTTCCTTGAGGCTGTGAAACCTATGTGTCTTTTCTTCCTTCATTTACTACTACTCATGTGCTGAGTATGACTACAGGCAGGAAGTCTAGTCTCCAACCTGAGGAGTTTACAACTCAACCCAGGAGGTGAGCCTTGGCAGCTTGGTGGACGCTTCGTGGGCACGTGGCACTCATGGTTGCTGAGACATGGAGGAGGGGCAGATGAGGGCTGGCTTTGACACTCCTGCTGGAGGAGGGGGAGGGGACTGAATCACATCCAACTGGAATCTGGGACCAGAACAAGGGCCCATCCGAGCAGCCCACGCACAGTGGGGACTATTCAGATTAACTTAATCCAATCCGCTGGCTTAAGCACCACAAAACCAATGATTCTCATTTGTGCTTTTAGTTGTGAAAGTGTAACATAGCTTTAAATATCTTTCCTGACAGCTTCTCACCACACAGCAGCCCAGTGGGTGATAAGAGGGGCTGGAAGGGAAGACAGTCAGGTCTAAAGGATCCAGAGATGTGCATGGGAGGAGCAGGCAGGCTGCAAGCTTGGGGGTGGGGGTGAGGAGGTGGCCTGAGAGTCTCTTATAGGCAGGAGGATGGGGGTCCCCAAGGTGGACAGAGTTTGTTGTCAGGGGTCCAAGGCCTGAGCAGAAGACACAGCACAGAGAGGTGGTGGCCGAGGATGGCAGGAAACAAGAAGTGGTGGCTTCACAGGGAGGGGCTCAGCCAGACTCAAGAAGCCTGAAGACTTAGGCTGGGACCCACAACAGCATTCAAACAACAGAGAAATGGTTTCATGACTGGGCCCAAAGGCCAGGGAAGAGTAGGGACACACAAAATTGAGTTTTTTTCCACCAATGAGACCACAAAGCAAGGAGAACTAATAAGTGGATGCAATTTCTGGCCTACAACGTTTATCACAAAAAAATGTACCCTGGTGTGAGTACAAATGCTCATGGGATTCATCACCCACAAAGCACTGGAAACTACTGGTTGACCTCTGAGTGTGCAGGCGGTGGGCGGGGGTGCTTGGGCATCCAAGGGAACCCCACCTCCCTGGTCCCTGGTGCAGAGGTCCAGGGCCTTTGCCCCAAGACTGCTTGCATCAGCAGCTCCTCTGCCCTCCAGACTAGAAGTCAAGGCCGGAGGCGCCTAGCCTGGATGGCACCCACATCTTACCAGGACTGGCTGGTTGTGCCACGCAGCTGGCTGTGCCACGCAGCTGGCCCTGCCCATGCTGTCCTTGGGGGCTCTGCTCTTCCTGTGCAGACAAGTCCCATTGAATCCTCCATTGGCTGTGTCTCCACAGGCCTATACTCTCACATGTTCATGGACAGCTTTTTCCCATCATTTCTTCCTTAATATTAACATGAAAATATCTCCAAGTTGTTTAACAGTAAGCATGATGGTGCTTGCTATTTGCTCCCAACTCATGGCATTATTGTCATTGTTATTTTTTGTCTGCACAGATGTTCCTAAAACCTCATGGGGATTATAGGATTATACAGCTAATCGTTGTTCAGTTGCTCAGTCATGTCTTACTCTTTATGACCCCATGAGCTGCAGTAGGCCAGGCTTCCCTATACATCTAACAGCGTTCACAACACAGTAAACACTGTTGAAGAAAAAAGGGAGTAAATCAATGAATCATCATTAATTACTCAAATAGTATCCCACCACCAGAGCAGGCAGTACCCAGCCCCTGACCTCAGCACTTTTGCAGCCAGCGAGTGGGTCTGAGGGCCGGGCAGGTCCTAGGGACAGTTCCTGTGTAAACACACGGAGCATCTTCTCTGTGCTTCCCATCCCTTCAGCATGGTGCTGTGTCTGCCCTTCTGTGCTTTCTTCCCTTTCCTCCTCCTTCCCTCCTTTTCCCTCCCCCAGCTAAAAGGTGGAACTTACTGCTTGTTCCGTCACCTAGGTCAATATTTTATTTTGTATTTTTTTTACTGGGTAGGTCACTGGTTTATTACAAAAGGATGGAATTCAGGACAGTCAGATGGAAGAGGTGTTTAGGCCAGGGCACAGGGAAGGGGCACCAGTTCACCAATCCAGAAGCTCTCCTATTTTTAAATAAAAGAGTATATATTAACATTTCTCCATCCCCCACACACAAATAACTACCTTCCAAATCACGTGATCACTTAGATCAGTTTCTATTTTGCTTAAATGTAACCTGAATTTTTTAGAGCCCAGCTGTCCCAACCAAGCAAGCAAGCCTGTCTCCTACAACCCTGGACAGAGAGGTACCAGCTCTCCATCAAGTGCCTGCTCTGTGCCCAACGCCGGAAGAAGGCTTTCCACACCCCCACCATCTGCCCAGTGGCCCTGCAAGGCTGCAGCTACAGCCGTGTCCCCATGTGGGAGGGCCAAGATGAAGCCCACCTGCAAGACCACAGACTCCCCGTGGCACTGACCTTTCTTAGTGGCAAGTTCTGTGCCCCCAAGGAGAGAACACCAAAAAGTCACAGAAGAGGGGACAGAGAACAAAGTGAAGCCACCAGGGACCATCCTTGTGCAGGGGACACAAAAGAAAGGGGGGGGTGCTGGGCAGAGCTGGCAAGAGAGCCCCCCACTCTGATGCCGTCCTGTGGCTCCCAGGCCACCTCCACCTGGATGGGCTCTGGCCCCCAGTGCTGGTGAAGGCCTCCCTCTGAGGGGGTAACACTGGGGCTAAGGAGAGATGATAGGAAATGTGTCCAAATGTTACTAACCAAGTAATGATGATTAGGGATTGGATGTTGTTTTTTGTTAG
This sequence comes from Oreotragus oreotragus, assembly GCA_006410675.1. Taxonomy (NCBI): domain Eukaryota; kingdom Metazoa; phylum Chordata; class Mammalia; order Artiodactyla; family Bovidae; genus Oreotragus; species Oreotragus oreotragus. The sequence continues at coordinate 269,651 of SJYX01009925.1, forward strand.
TTTTCAGTCTTTTCCAGCTTTCCTGAAACTTGTCTATTACTCCCTGTTTTTAAGAATGGTAGTAAAACCATATCACCTGAAATGCACCACTGTTTAAGTGTTCAGTTCATGCACATTGTTGAGTACAGGTTTCCAGGACTTCTCATCTGGAAAAACTCATCTCTTAGTCTTTAATGGGAAAATGATATCAAGACAGTTTTTAAAATATTACCTGTCACAGCTAGGCCTGAAAGCTGCCAGGCCTCAGCTGGTTTAAAAGCTCTGGTGAAGGTGCGTCTCCTCACCTGCCCCCCACAACCCTCACCCTCCAGAGCTGATCTCCCTGGGCGGCCCCTGGGCCCCCACCCCGCCCAGTACCTGTGTCCCCCCCAACTCTGGGCTGATGGCCACTGCCTCTGCCCCAGCCCCGTACACCCTGCCCTGTGTGTGTGAGATAGGGGCCAGGGTGCAGGGGAGCTCTGGACGCCTGGACGGAAGGTCCCCCACCCCCTTGGGCTGCAGAGAGAGAGACGAGCTTCGAGGTCGCACAGCTTGTCAGGGGATCACTCGGAACCAGAACCCAGGGTCCTGACACCCCCTTCAGAGCCCTTCCTTCTAGAAAAACTGAAGATTGTTACACTGTGTCAGAGGTCAGGGAAGATGGTCAGGTCATAGCCGACCATGTTATGTCTCAAAAAATAACAAACGCAGAGGTGTGGCTGGGGAAAGCCACTGGGTTAGTTACAGGTGAGACACTTTTTCTCTTTGCTACAGAACATGGCAACAATTCTGTTATCATCCAATCACACCTGTTATAAATTTGATTTACTAGACTCAGCTTTTACACATGAATTTCTTCTTCATTGTGCACTTCCTAGATACATGGTCACTTCTTCCTTAAAAACAGATGACTCATACAATCAGATTGCATTTTAGGGGAACTGGGTTTTGTCTGATGTAAGCTAGGATGGGAGTTTATCAGTCGTAGGATCGAGCTGGGAAGGATCTGCCCCAAGAACCATCCTGTCTGTCAAGTGTCATGTCATGTATGTGACATGGTCCCATGTCATAAAACTTGTCAAAACCTGGGCTTTTAGCTGAAAATCAGGTCACAGGTGGCCATCAGCAGCCTGGCCCTGAGCCTGGCCTCTTCAAGGTCTTTCCCCAGGGACTCCTCAGCACATGGAAAGGATGGATCCCACCTCCCCTGTTACTGTGCATTTCAGACCCAGGCGGGGAGCAGTGAGACCTGTCCCAGGGCTGGGACAGTGGCCCCGGGTCATCAGCCCACATGGTGACTGGGTGAGAGGCTGAGGGTGGAAGGCGAGCAGACAGGAGGCAAGGATCCAGAACTCTGTCCGGATCCGGCCCTGGGTATCACCCCTCCCACTCGGGGCTCTCGGGGCTCACGCAACTGCTGGCACATGGGGACCTCAGGACTCACTCCCTGCCCCAAATTCCTGAACCTGCTTCCTTCCTCCCACTGGCCCTTCCTCCTCCCACTGGTGACTGTGACATGGAATGTGGCCTAGGGACAGCCGTGGTGGGGTTGTCCCCATCCCCACCACTGGTGATACAAACTCAGTGAAGCCAGCACTGCAGACAGGAAGATGCCTTCTCTTAATAACAGGCTCTATGGCTCCTGTATCCTTATTGGCAGCTGCTGGGTCTGTGGCCTGAGTGTGCGCTTGCTCTGGCCTGTCCACGTTAGGGGCGGCCTCAACCACAGTGGCAGCCTCTCAGTCCCACCTTGCCTGGTTGTCGTGCAGATTCCAGAAGTGCAGTAACCCAGTTGCCAGCACTGAGCCCTGGTTACTCCCCCGCCCCCCCCCCCACCCCCCCNTGATACAAACTCAGTGAAGCCAGCACTGCAGACAGGAAGATGCCTTCTCTTAATAACAGGCTCTATGGCTCCTGTATCCTTATTGGCAGCTGCTGGGTCTGTGGCCTGAGTGTGCGCTTGCTCTGGCCTGTCCACGTTAGGGGCGGCCTCAACCACAGTGGCAGCCTCTCAGTCCCACCTTGCCTGGTTGTCGTGCAGATTCCAGAAGTGCAGTAACCCAGTTGCCGGCACTGAGCCCTGGTTACTCCCCCGCCCCCCCCCACCCGCCCTTGTGGTGCAGGTGGCAGGCTGACATGTGGGTCAGCAGGGAGTGTCCATCAGAAACTCCAGGAAATCAGCCTCTTCCCATTGAATCCATGTTGACAGCAGTGTCCTCAAAGCCAGGCTGACACTTTCTCTCTGGCTCCGGTGAAAACCTCGAACTGAAATTCCACCCAAAGGACAAGCTTGACAAGGTGGTCATTTTGGCAAATCGCTGAAGCTGCTGACAAGGACACTTTTCTTTAAACCACGAAGGGGCTTGATTCACAGGGACTGAGTGACAAGAGCTGAGGAGAGATTCTTCTAGGGGTGACGGGCCCTTGCCTGCACCAGACTCTGCACCAGCTTTGATAAAGGGAGCGTTTCCCCAGAGTCAGTCATGAAACTCAGCAACCAGAACACACAGGCCTAGTAAGGGCAGGTGCTGGGTCGTCCTGGGCTCTGACGGGAGCCTGGGGGGCTATGCTCCCCACACCTAAGCTTCCCCAGGTGCCCTGTGTAGAGATGTGCCGGGATCTACAGAAAGGCAGAGAAGCAGAACTACAGGGGCTGGTTGGAGGTCAAGGATGGCAGGGCAGGGATCCTGAGGTTAAGGAAACTGATCCCTGAAACTGGGAATGTTTGAAAAACTCCAGAAGAAAAATTTTCCATTTGTCCCCCTTTTTCAAACCATTAGGACTGTCCCCAAGTTTTCATGTACCTAAAAGGAAACTGCTGGTTCTAATGACAGGAGAGTCACTTCCTTTTCACAGGGCATTTCCACTTGGCCTTGGGGAGGGGGTGAATGGAGCCCCAAGTCTCCAGTCTTCTCACCTGAAGCGTTCACAGGGAAAGTGGGCATACTCAGATGGAATGCCACAGGGCTCAGACCCCCCAGGACAAGCTCTCCTTTACAGACGCGGCAGAGGACCCGAGGTAACACAGCTAACTGGAAACAGAGCTGGAGCTGAGATCCAAGTCACCCTGACTCACAGAAAAGTGGTCATTCCTTCTCGCCACACAAGGCCATCTGGAAGGGGGCCGCTGCTCCAGAGAGCCTAACTCACCCCTACAAGTGACCCTGACTCATGCCTGCCTGGCACACCAGAGGCATTTGTGGTTCAGAATACCTGTGAACCGCCTGGGCAGCTGGGTTCCCCACAGGAGTGGCCTGGAGAGTTCTGGGTGTCAGTCAAGAGAGCAAGTCCTAGAAGCCTAGGGGTCCAGGCTGCTGGGGTGAAAGTCCCTGGGGGCAAGGACCACTAAGCAGGGAGGGTGGGGGCTCAGGACCCTGATGCCAGCAGCTGAGGAGTGAAGCCTTTCCCCGCTGAAGGGGCTGTGGGCAAACATGGCAGAGGGGTCCCGCTGCGCCTTGCCGCCTTGTCAGCAAGGGAACAGGGAACCACGCTTTTCACAGCAGGCCAGTCCCCTAGGCCAAGGAGAGCTGAGATCATTCCGCAGGGAATCCCCGACGCTCCGTGGCCCCGGGGAGAGAGGGGTCACCGGATCTCTTTAAGACTAACACTTCCTCCGTCCTCCAGCTTCGTGCCTGTACCCACGCGGGACTCCGGCGTCCACACACACACTCACACCGCCCCCGCCTCCCCACCCCGGCAGGCAAACGAAGGCCGGGACTCAGGGGCGGGGAGGGTGAGGGAACCGTGGGGGTAGGGGAGGCTTTCCTTCCAGACTCAGGAGGGAGAGGCTGCTAGGCTGTGCAGGGCGTGTGTTTAAGTGTGCATGTGTCTCCGTTTTCAGGTTTAGCCATGTTTTCACTATAACCTGACTCCATCACGAACGGTTCGGACTCGCCAGAACTGAAGGGCACCTGTATTTCAAGACGGAGAAGCAGTAGGCAGGGGACGTAAGGACTCGTGCCCACGGCTGAGTTGGAGCGCAGGGGTCAGAGTCACCCCGAAAAGATCCACTCCCGAGTCCCCCGGCCTTTCCACCCGCTGGGTCTGAACCCGCGGCGCGCGTGGACCTTGTGGTCCTGGGACCCACGCCGGCGGCTCCGTGCAGGCGCGCCTCCCCAGTCGGCTCCGCGGGACCGAAGCGCGGGGAGTCTCCGTTCTCCCTCCGGGCGGCGTAGCGAACCCGGGAGTACTGGGGGGAAATTGTCTTTCGCTTCCCCGCCCGCCCGCTCGGATGGGCGCCCCAGGACCCCGCTCTTTCCCCGCCCGGCCTCCAGGCCGGCATCCCTCCACTGTTCGCTGGTCGGCTCTCCCTCTGGGNAGGAGAAGGGGAGGACCGAGGATGAGATGGCTGGATGGCATCACGGACTCAATGGACGTGAGTCTGAGTGAACTCCAGGAGATGGTGATGAACAGGGAGGCCTGGCGTGCTGCGATTCATGGGGTCGCAAACAGTTGGACACAACTGAGCGACTGAACCGAACTATAACAATGGAACCAGAGAAAACAGAAATGAGTTTCCAAAAGGCATCATTTGAATATCAAGCAGTGAAGGGAGGTCATTAGAAAAATTGATGAGGCTCTTGATAATTTTTGCAGAAATGACTTTCTCTGCCTACAAAGAGAATGAAGGAAAATAAAGGGGCCACAGACTGGGAAAAAATACCTGCAAAACACATATATGATACAGGATTTATCCCCAGAATATATAGAGAACTATTAAAACTTAATAATGAAAAAACAAAGCCCCCAAAAGGGGGGAAATATTTTAATAGATACTTCACCAAGAAAGATATATGAATGCTAAATCAGCAAGCAAAAAGATGCTCATTGTTATTAGTCATTAGGAAAATGCAAATTGGAAGCACAAGGAGATACTACTATATACCTACTAGAAAGGCTAAAGTTATTAATAAAAAGACTGACCATAAAGGGTTGGAAAAACATAATATGGCATAACCACATTGGAAAACAGCTTGCAGTTTCTTAAAAAGTTATACATATACTTACCATATGATCCAGCCATTCACCTCCCAGGTATTTATCCCAAAGGAAAGGAAATAAATATCAATACAAAGACATATGTATTAACATTCACAGCAGCTTTATTTGTAGCAGCCAGAAACTGGAAATAACTGAAACATCTATTATCAGGTGAATGGATGCGCACATTGTAGTATATTCAAACAAGGAAACAGTAATCAGCAAGTGTTTGAGAGAAAACATAAAATCACACCAACCTTGAAGAAGACTGTGTGGTCACTTGATCATTGGCATCAGTGGGGAATTTGTTCAAGTGCAAATTCTCAGGCTCCACTTTATACCTACTGAATCAGAAATTCTGGGGGTGGGAGCTCTCTAAACTCTGCCTTAGGCTCATCTGCTGAAAGTATCAGTGAGATTTCCTGATAAGTCAGTGTTCTTTACTGTCAGTAATCTTCTCTGGGCTAATTTAAGTTGAAGATAAATTTATTGGAAAGCATCAGGCAATGGCACCCCACCCCAGTACTCTTGCCTGGAAAATCCAATGGACGGAGTAGCCTGGTGGGCTGCAGTCCATGGGGTCGCTAACAGTCGGACAGACGGAGCGACTTCACTTTCACTTTTCTCTTTCATGCATTGGAGAAGGGAATGGCAACCCACTCCAGTATTCTTGCCTGGAGAATCCCAGGGATGGGGGAGCCTGGTGGGCTGCCGTCTATGGGGTCACACAGAGTCGGACACGACTGAAGTGATTTAGCAGCAGTAGCAGCAGCATCAGATAACTCGCAGATTTGACAAGAAATGATAAGGAACAGTCTCAGACAAGAGACCAGCATCAAAGGAGTCAGGGTAGTGAAATAGACTGCTTGAGATGCTGCTGACACCACCCATGTGTGCCATATATTCTGTTTGACACAGTGGTCACTGTAGGTGGTCACTGTTCCTAAAGGGCGGAACACACAGCCACGAATGCCAGGCTGCCTATACTACAGCTACCACAGATCCACCCATCATCCCCTCATCTTGGCATTACTTGTTCAAGATTCAAAGTACATGGTGGCCAAACCTGGATCACAAGGCTGTCAGGGAGTGATTAGAGGGGCACTTCTTAGGCTTCTGAGGGAGGAACTTACTTCTCACCAAGACCTATGCAATGGGGTGGGGTTGGGGGGGTGCAGTTTCCTAAATTTAGCACATGGGTTCAGATGCTGAGTAGTCAGACAGTTACAGATGCCCACTACTTTAAGTGTTCTGAATACAGTCAATTAGGTGTATTTTTGGCACGACCATATTCTAGCAGAATTAGTCAGATGTGTCCTTTGCATTACTAATTATGGACTTAAGAACTGTCCAAAATATTTCCTCTTTATTTCTGGAAAGATATGTCTTTTCATACAAGTATTGGCTCACAGTGGTCTACAAGAGTGGATGGTGCCAGTATGTACCTTTCCACTGCATGTTTGAGCGAACACTATGAAATAAAATGACTGGGTTCAGAACTGCCACTTTGACTATACTCTTAATGGCCTTCAAATAGTGTTATTTAAAACTGAATTAATTGAACATTCACAGGCATACCTCCCACAAATATAACTCAAAATGGATCATGGACTTCAGTTCAGTTCAGTTCAGTTCAGTTGCTCAGTTGTGTCTGACTCTTTGTGACCCCATGAATCGTAGCACGCTAGGCCCTGTCCATCACCAACTCCTGGAGTTCACTCAGACTCACGTCCATCGAGTCCGTGATGCCATCCAGCCATCTCATCCTCAGTCCTCCCCTTCTCCTCCTGCCCCCAATCCCTCCCAGCATCAGAGTCTTTTCCAATGAGTCAACTCTTCGCATGAGGTGGCCAAAGTACTGGAGTTTCAGCTTTAGCATCATTCCCCTCAAAGAAATCCCAGGGCTGATCTCCTTCAGAATGGACTGGTTGGATCTCCTTGCAGTCCAAGGGACTCTCAAGAGTCTTCTCCAACACCACAGTTCAAAAGACTTACTTATATACAAAACATAAAACTATTAGAAAAAAATCTTTGAATCTATGATGAGTCTGAGTAGATTTGACAACAAAGGTTTGAACCATGAAAGGAAAATATTGACAAAATGGACCCTATCAAAATTCAACGCTTTTACTCTGCAAAAGACCCTATTTAAGGGGTCTCCCTGGTGGCTCAGTGGTAAAGAATCTGCCTGCCAATGCAGGAGATACCAGTTCAATCCCTGGCCCAGGAAGATCCCACATGTTGCAGAGCAACTAAGCTCTTGCAGCACAACTATTGAGCTTGTGCTCGAGAACCCAGGAGCCGCAACTACTGAACCCATGTTCCCCAACTACTGAAGCCCGCATGCCCTAGAGTCCCTGCTCAGCAGCAAGAGAAGCCATCAAAATGAGAAATCCAAACACTGCAACTAGAGAGTAGCCCCCTCTGCAACTAGAGAAAAGCCCCTGCAGTAACAAAGACTCAGCACAGCCAAAATAAAATAAATGAAAAAGTTTTAAAAAGACCCTAATAAGAGGATGAAAAGACAAGCTACACACAAGGAGAAAATATCTGAAAGTCGCGTATCTGACAAAGGAATAGCAATTGGAATATATAAAGAACTCTCAAAACTCAACAGTAAAAAAAACCAAGCAATCAAATTAGAAAGCAAGCAAAAAACATGAGCAGAGATTTCACCAAAGAAGACATGCAGGTGGCCAATAAGCCCATGAAACCATGCTCAACAACATCAGCCAAAAGGAAAATGCAAATTAAGTCCACAATGAAACATCACTCACACTTATCAAAATGGTTAAAATAAACAGTAAAAACACCAAATGTTGGCAAGGATGCAGAGAAACTGGATTACTCATACATAGCTGGTAAGAATGTAATATGGTACAGCTACTCTGGAAAACAGTTTAGTAGTTTCTTATTTATAAAACTAAACATGCAATCCAGCATGATCCAGCAATTGCACTCCTGGGCATTTATCCCAGAGAAATTAAAACTTACGTTCACATAAAAATGTGTAGATGAATGTTCATAGCAGCTTTATTTGGAATAGCAAAACCAACCCAGATGTCCTTCAACGGTGAATGGCTAAACGGAATATGGTACATCTCTACCATGGACTGCTATTCAGCAATAAAAGGGAACAAACGATTAGCACATGCAACAACCTGGATGAATTGCTACGGAATTATGCTGAGCAGGGAAAGACCCAATCCCACAAGGTTACATCCTGCATTATTCTATTTATATTAACAGCCTTGAAATGATAAAATTATAAATTTAATTATAAATGATAAAATTTAAGAGAGGACAGATTAGTAATTTTCCAGGCATTAGAGACATGGGAGGGGTCAGGAAAGTGAACGGGAATATAAAGGGCAACAGGAAGGATTTTTGTGGTGATGGAAATGTTCTTGTCTTGCTTGAGAGTATTGATGTAAATATCTTTCTTTTGACACTGACCACAAAAAATACCAGTTTTGGGAAACTGGGTAAAGCGTACAAGGGATCTCTCTGTATTATTTCTATGACTATATAGGAATCTACAAAATAAAATCTCAAAATAAAAAGATTAATTTATAGCAGTTCTCAGACAGTCCAGTGGTTAGGACTCAGCACTCTCACCTGCAGGGGCCTGGGTTCGATCCCCAGTCAGGGAACTAAGATTCTGCAAGCTGTGCTACGCATAAAAAAAAAAAAAAGAAGAAGAAGAAGAAGAAAAGTTTAATTTACAAAACAAAGCAAGAACTGGAAAAAAATGAATTAGATTCTGAGTCCAGAAAAGCAGCCCACTCTCTGTGAATGGGGATGAGCTAACACTATTTCCATCAACACCACCACACATAGATCATGACTTCATTGTTGTTGTTTAGTCACTAAGTGGTGTCTGACTCTTTACCCAACCAGGCTCCTCTGTCCATGGGATTTCCCAGGCAAGAATACTGGAGTGGGTTGCAACTTCCTTCTCCAGGGGATCTTCCCGACCCAGGGATTGAACCTGTGTTTCTTGCACTGGCAGGCGGATCCTTTGGAAAGGCAGTCTACCCTCTGTGGGTGGAGATAAGCTAGCACTACTACCAAGGTCACCGCCATAAATAGACACATGGCTACTTGTTACCTATTATCAGCTTACAGTCTTGCCTCTTCTTTTGCCATTATCCCCCCTTTCTGTGCTCTTACCTCATTATACTCACTTCTCCCTGGCCTAACTGGGCTCACTAAAAACACTGGGGCTTCCTGCATAATGACGACTCTGCCTGGGGTATACCTATCCAGTTGACTTCAAGACCCTAACAGCCCCCATTCAGGTCCCCCAAGTATTTGGTTACTTCCCACAATACTGTATTTGTGTACCTCAAATAGCTTTTAGGATAAAGTCCAAAATTCTTGACCCAACTTACAAGGTAATACATGATCTAACTCTGCTTGCATCCTTAGCCTTATCTGCCACTCTCACCTTCTTTCCTAAGTACAGTGGTCTTTTCTGAGTTTCTCAAGAGAAGGTCTTCCCCCACCTCAAGCCTCCCTTCATACTGTTTTTCTAGTCAGATCATTTCTATTATCTGTCTCTGCAACTCTTCATTCATCAACTACTACTTCCTCAAAGAAATCTTTCTAGGCCTCCCAGTCTAGGCTAGGCCTCCTTGTTTTACACAATCAGAGCAGCCTTTATTCTATGAAAGCATTTAACAAAAGTATAATTAAATACCTACAGAGTAGATTGTTTACTGGCTGACTGCCCCATCAGACAGTGAGCTCAGTAATGTCAGGGACCACACAGACATAGATCTTTTAGGAAAATATTTTACATTAAATTTTAAGTTGTTTGTATTTCTAGCATATAAATCCCTTGAACCTGTTTCCATTTTATGACACACACAACACACACACACACAAAACCTTGTATGAATGGTTTGAGGTATGGAAATTATGGAAAATAGATAGCCAGAATTCCATATTTGATTTAAAGTGGTACTGGAAAAGGGACAACAGAAGTCTTGTAAACAGAAGTAGTTTAGCAGAGGCAAAAGTTTAGAGCTGGGAATGACCATAAATATAGAAGCCTCCATCCTCCAAAACTGAGTGGAACTGTTGGAGGAGGCGTTGATTTCTCACAGTCTACAGAGACGTTTAGATGAGTTTTATCTAGAGCTCTTAAGAGACAGAAAGATCACAGGTGACATTTGGTTACAATTTTAATTTATCTACTTACTTGTCTGTCAGCCCACTAGATAGTGAACCCCTTGAGGACAAGTACTATGTCATTCATCTTATGATCTCAAACTTGGTACTCAAGAGGCACTTAATAAATGTTTGCTGAATTAATGAATATATTGATATGATTCACTATGGAGAATTCAAGATTTGATTCAGTACCCCTCTTATGAGTCCATAAATTTCAAAAGTGATTCTTCTTAGTACAAAGTAAAAGACCGCAAAGGGTAGCATTCCAAGTATACGATAACATGTGAGTGTCTTGCTGGTATTCATATTATTCATGCAGACAATCCCATTCTCTGTCCATGAGCAAGGACTATTCTATTTATATATATTAAAACTGAGGTAGGTGGAAAGAGTGTACATCTTCTTTGTGCATTAGTTATTATCTCTCCAATGACTCTATTGTTAATTTCTTCAACTACTGTTAAAAAATACAATACATCTCTTCACTATATTTGATCACGAGGGAAGCTGTGACCTCCTACATTATTCACAGCTTGTCAAAAAAGAAGAAAACAAAGAGCTTCAGTTTGATGAAAAACCCTTTTTTGCATTTGAATATCAAGTAGGTTTTTTACAGATAATAAAAAATAGATTATTTTTAAATCATCAATAAATAGAGCTGATGGATAGACGTCATCAATGGCCATTTATGTGATATGAGGATTCTAAAAAATGCTCTTGTGCCTGTGTGTATGCTAAGTCGCTTCAGTCATGTGCGACTCTTTAAAACCCTACAGACTGAAGCCCGGCAGGCTCCAATTATCCATAATTACTCTCTTTTGTGGCTTCCCTGGTGGCTCAGTGGTAAAAAAATATAGCCTGTAATGCAAAAGAGGCAGGAGAGACAAGTTTGATCCCTGGGTCAGGAAGATCCCCTGGAGAAGGAAATGGCAATGCACTCCAGTATTCTTACCTGGGAAATCCCAGGGACAGAGGAGCCTGGTGGGCTACATTTCATGGTCACAAAAGAGTCAAACACGACTTAGTGACTAAACAACTTCCTTTTGCTCCCATGATGTCTAATATTTTAGAGCAGAAGTTCATTCCTTAAAGGTCTCTAGTTCCAGGAGCATGGCAGACCGAGTTAATGCAAAACCCCTCTTATACAGGAATGGTATATTAAACATAAAAGTAAGTGATAACCATAGATGAGTTCATACACAGAAAAGGAAAATCTCTGGATGTTGAAACAAAGAAGAAAGGAAAGCCAGGGTGATAAGTGTATGAGTGCATCAACTTTGGTGTAGTTATTTGATCTGGAAACAGCAAGTGAATTGGGCTTTAATATCCACTCAAGGATAGGAGTTAAAGTCTTGAACCTATGGGAGTTGGAAGTGAAATAATGCATAAAAACAGAACTCTCCATAATGTTGAATTCCCAGGCCTATAACTTGCATAGGATAGAAATCCAAGTTAATACTAGCTGGAAAATGAGCATAAATATTGGTTAGTACAAATCTATGATACTTCTGTGGATCTGGTACAAGCAAACAAAAAATCACTCTGAGTCACATGAGATTCCCACGGTGAGGGATGGGGGGAGGAAAGGGGACAAGCCATTTGAAGATGATCTCACAATATAAAAAGTTATAAAACACAAGTAAATGAGCCATCATGAACAAAAGTCACCAAAGACACAACACATTATTATTAGAAATAATAGAAGGAATGTCTAAATAAGATGGCTCAGTGGTAAAGAATCTGCCTGCAATGCAGGAGATGCATATTTGATCCCTAGGTTAGGAAGATCCCCTGGAGGAGGATATGGCAACCCACTCCAGTATTCTTGCCTGGGAAACCCCATGGACAGAGGAGCCTGGTGGGTTACAGCCCAAAGACTGCAAAGAGTTGGACACGACTGGGCATGGAAAATTATTAAATTAACTATGTCTAAAATGGTTAAACTAGTCACTAGGTGAAGTTACTCAGTCATGTCTGACTCTTTGCAATCCCACAGATTGTAGCCTACCAGGCTCCTCCATCCATGGAATTTTCCAGGCAAGAGTACTGGAGTGGGTTGCCAGGGATTAAACCCAGGTCTCCCACATTGCAAACAGATGCTTTACTGTCTGAGCTACCAGGGAAGCTAGTCACTGGAACCATAAAGTAGTCCAAAGCAGTCATGGTTCCGAAGTAGTCATTAGAACCATAATGAACAATGAAAAACAAAATAGGATACCTGAAAAAGAACTTGGTAGAAATTCCAAACTTTAAAATATAATTGGTGTTTAAAAACACCAATACAGTATACTAACACATATATATATGGAATTTAGAAAGATGGTAATGAGGACCCTGTATGCAAGACAGCAAAAGAAACACAGATATGTAGAGCGGACTTTTGGACTCTGAGGGAGAGGGAGAGGGAGAGGGTGGGATGATTTGGGAGAATAGCATTGAAATATGTATGCTATCATGTAAGAAACGAATCGCCAGTCTATGTTCGATGCAGGATGCAGGATGCTTGGGGCTGGTGCACGGGGATGATCCAGAGGGATGATGTGGGGTGGGAGGTGGGAGGGGGGTTCATGTTTGGGAGTTCGTGTACACCCGTGGCAGATTCATGTCAATGTATGCCAAACCAATAGAGTACTGTAAAGTAAAATAAAGTAAAATGGAAGCTCTAAAAATAAATAAATAAATAAATAATAAATAAACTATAATCTTTGGGATTAGAAGGTCAGTGGACATGTTAAACTGCAGATCAGTACAAATGAACCAAGTTTGGGACTTCTCTGGTGGTCCAGTGGTTAAGAATCTGCTTTCCAAGGCAGGGAACACAGATTTGATCTCTTGTCTGGTAACTAAGATCCCATGTGCCTTGGGTCAACTAGACCCTGTACCACAACTACAGAGCCCATGCAAAGCAAATACTGAAGCCACCATGCTCTACAAACTTTGCACTGCAACAAGAGAAAAGAGAAGCCTGCTCACTGCAACCAGAAGTTTGTGCATCGCAATGAAGACCCAGTGCAGCCAAAATAAAATAAGTAATAAAAAACAAGTGAACTAAGTTCTAAGAACTTTAAGTAATAGATATGATAAAGTTAAAGCTCAACATTCAGAAAACTAAGATCATCACATCTGGTTCCATCACTTCATGGGAAATAGATGAGGAAACAGTGGAAACAGTGTCAGGCTTTATTTTGTGGGGCTCCAAAATCACTGCTGCAGCCATGAAATTAAAAGACGCTTATTCCTTGGAAGGAAAGTTATGACAAACCTAGATAGAATATTAAAAAGCAAAGATATTACTTTGCCAACAAAGGTCCGTCTAGTCAAGGCTATGGTTTTTCCAGTGGTCATGTATGGATGTGAGAGTTGGACTGTGAAGAAAGCTGAGCGCTGAAGAATTGATGCTTTTGAACTGTGGTATTGGAGAAGACTCTTGAGAGTCCCTTGGACTGCAAGGAAATCCAACCAGTCCATCCTAAAGGAGACCAGTCCTGGGTGTTCATTGGAAGGATTGATGCTGAAGCTGAAACTCCAATACTTTGGCTACCTCATGCGAAGAGTTGACTCATTGGAAAAGACCCTGATGCTGGGAGGGATTGGGAGCAGGAAGAGAAGGGGATGACAGAGGATGAGATGGCTGTATGGCATCACCGACTTGATGCACATGAGTTTAGGTGAACTCTGGGAGTTGGTGATGGACAGGGAGGCCTGGCATGCTGTGATTCATGGGGTCGCAAAGAGTCGGACATGACTGAGCAACTGAACTGAACTGAACTGAACTGAAAAGTTATCTGGAATGAGGTATAGAGACAAAGACTTGCAAAATATTGAGTAAGAAATTCAGCACCAGAATAAGAAAGTACAACACAGGTCTAATGGAATTCTATAAGGAGAGAAGAGGAACAAAATGATTGTGAAAATAGCTGAAAATTTTGCATGAATGGTAAATCATAAGAATCCTTTACAAAACAAATCCACGGCAATATAAATTTAAACAAACAAACAAACAAACACAAAAAAAAAACACTACAGCTAGCTCCATTGTAGTGAAATGGCAAAATGTCCAAGAAACAGAACAATTAAAATAATCAAGGAAAAATTCATTCTGTTAGCTGTGGTTGCCTTCTTATTAAAAGTTGAGTTCTAAATGTACTCTAGTTTAATTGGTAAAATGGGTACTATGGCTGGATGAGAGGGTTTTTGTTTGAAAAATTCAAAACTTAAAACTCATATAGGAAATAGAGGGAAGAAAACCCCTCACTTCTCAGACCTAATAATCTTGTGACTTTAATAACTGTTGCATGACAGGAGTTTAGATATTTGACTAGTCTCTCTAATAGAATTCAAATATTTCTAAATATTATGCTCTGACAACAAAGATTCATCTATTAATACGTGTCAAAATACTCCTGCCCCTGGTCCCAAATACATCATATACAGAAAAATCCAAGGCAGGAGAAGGCATGAAACTAACAACCTGTCATTTTTGTTCACTAATAAGTGGCTGATCATGTAGTGGGCCAGCAAGTACATCCATATAATAAATATCTGATGATAATTATCCCTGCCAAATCCTCCAGCTTGAGGGGAAGCCTCTCTCTTTAGAATGTTTTTCATGAAGGGCTACTGCAGTTTCGAGGTCTTCCAAGAAAAGTGATCACAGTCTGTTTCCTAGAGGAGTCTGATAAGAAGTCAGAATCTCCCTCTGTGGAAGGTCTGGATGAAAGCATACTGGGTTGTTATCCTTTGGCAGAGTATCCTGAACTCTAGGAGATAAAAAATTCTTGGGAGTTGGTCTAAGAAGAGAAAATTTACTCCAGACTTTGCACACCATCTCTAATGATGAGTAGCCTTGGTCTTCTGGAGAAACTTAAGGTCTCCTACCTTTCTCACCTGAAGGGGTCTGAATGGTGTTTTCTATTAAACTTCACATGAATAACAGGGACTTCATCTTTTTTTGCTCCAATAATTATTTTGATCTTTCCAATTGAGACATCCATTCCCAGAGAAACAGATCACCTGGAACCGCTGCTTCACCTCTTCTCTCTTCTTAGACTTCAACCAACTTAGATGTTAACCATTCTCTTTCAAATATTCTCAACTCCAAGATCTCTTCTTATTCAATGAGATAAAGAGGATGAAGCACAGACTGAGGGAAGTGCTCAAGAAATGACAGCTAAAACCACTACCATCACTACTGCTAACATATACGACCTCTTGCTTGTCATTCGATTGTATCAGCCTGTATAGCATATAATCCTGGCTGTTAAACATTATTGTAGAAATAATAAGTCACTAATGGAGTCACTAGGTAGTGCAGTCAGGTAATAGTAAATTCACGCTTCCAGCCTTAAGTGCCAAGCAATTCTGTTTCTTTAGTCAATTTTCTGAATTCTAAGACGACTCCAAACCCTTTCCCATCTCCTCAAATCTCCTATCCACCACTTCTTCCCATCACTGTCCTTCTCTTGCTTCACCAAAAATAAAAATAAATAGAAACCACCAGAAAGACCCCCAACTTCCAGGCACCAAATTTGCAAACCCTTCTGCTTTTGCACCTGTTTTCCCCTGCTTTCCTCCTCTGCCGACAGAAGGAGAGGATGGTTTACTGCTAAAGGCCAGTGAATCCATGCTCTCTCCCACTCTCTGCATCTTCACCCACGTATTTTCAATCTCTCTCTCCACTGGTGCCTTCTCATCAATATTTCAAAACAGTCTACTTTCAAAAATTCTTTCATTCCAGCTACCTTATTTTTCTCTTGTTCTTCCCACCCAAACTATCAAAAAATGTCATCCACCTTGGCTGTCTCTATTTCCTTCCCATTCATCCTTTATCATTGCAATTTGTTTTCCATTCCTACACTCCACTGAAACTGTTCTTATTTGCTTTATCAATAACTCCAATAAGCCATTCTCTGATCTTATTTAACCTCCCAGCCAACTTTGCTATTATTAACCAATTCCTCTATCTGAAACAGTTTTTTAAAAAACTCACTTTCCTAGAACACCTACCTCTCAGACTGCTTCTTGTGAGTATTCTTTGTAGTCTCTCTCCTCTCTATCCATCTCTAAACATGGAGTTCCTTAAGACTGTGGTCAAGGGCTCTATTCTATTCATATATTAAATTAATTAAACAAGGAGGCCATTAGACCAAGGTGTTTCTAATGCCTTGGTGGGCTATGTAAGCGAACCAAAGTCTAAGTGTGTAAATGCCTCAAGATTATGAAATCTAAACACTAAAGACAACAATCAAAGATAGCTAACTAGGCTTTCAGCTGTAGCCATCAAATAATTTCCTTCCTTTGCTTCTGCACTTTATACGTCATTCCCTGGCCTCTGTCCGTGCTCCAGGTTTGGTGTTGCCCAATTCTAATCAATTTTTGCTCATGTAAACCCTTAAATTTTTTTACTATGCCTCCGTTTATCTTTTAACAATACTCTATATATCATTCCCTCCAATTCACCTGGAGAAGGCAATGGCACCCCACTCCAGTACTCTTGCCTGGAAAATCCTGTGGACGGAGGAGCCTGGTAGGCTGCAGTCCATGGGGTCGCTGAGTCAGGCACGACTGAGCGACTTCACTTTCACTTTACACTTTCATGCATTGGAGAAGGAAATGGCAACCCACTCCAGTATTCTTGCCTGGAGAATCCCAGGGACGGGGGAGCCTGGTGGGCTGCCGTCTATGGGGTCGCACAGAGTTGGCCACGACTGAAGCGACTTAGCAGAAGCAGCAGCCAATTCACCTATATGCTATATCCCCTTTTAGATGACCGTCCTGATCCATACATGAAAATATTTTCCCATTCCTTAGGCATTCTGCCTCCATTGATGTTTCTGCTGTGCTTTGTATCTGTTTCCCAAGTCCAAAATCTGACACCATGCTGACTTTTTCCGTTTCACTCTTCATATCCTATCAACTACGAAACTCAGGCCATTCTTGCTGAAATAGCTCTTGAATCATTTCAACCAACATGCAGCCCACCATTATGTCACACCTCCTTAAGGGATCTGCCAGTTTCTGACCCTGTCTGTTCTAATCCATCTCCACACAAAATCAGAGTGATTCTTCAGAAATGTAAATTTTGCCATACCACTCATGTGCTTAAAAATTTTCAGCTTCTTGTTGCCTTTAGCATGTCCTTTGAAGTCTCATTCTTCACTCCCCTCTCTGCAAGCAACCTTTATTTTGAACTTTGAATTCCTAGAATGCAAGGTTGCAGCCTGAGCTGCTTCCTCAGCTTTTTTTTTAAATTGCTTAATTAAACTATAATTGCTTTTTATAATTGTGTTCGTTTCTGCCAAACAGCAACATGAATCAGCCATAGGTATATGTCCCTTCCCTTTTGAACGCTGTTTTTTCTTCTAATAAATTCTGCACTCAATCCTTAAGCTCAATTTTAGGTATCATTGCTAGAACTACCTGACACCCCGTTCTGTCTTAAGTCTTCTTTAGATGTTCTCAAGACATCCTATACTTATCTAGCAATTAAGAGCAGTACTGTTTTGTAATTGCTTACTCCTTAGTCAACAGCTCCACATTACTGTGAAGTCCTTGGAAAGCAGAAATCAGGTGTTCTGAAACTTTGCACCTCAAGGGCCTAAAAGGAGTGTCTGACACACAGTAGTGGTTCAATTAATGTTTGTTGAATATTTATTGAATTCCTTTCTCTGAAACGAAGGAGGCCAGAAGAACGCCAGAAAGACGTGAGTTTAGAGGGCACAGGGTAAAAAATCTATAAGCAACAAGTGGGATGGGCAGAGTACCTAGGTTTTTCCATAAACGGCGTGGGGCACTACGTCTTCTGTTTGCCTCGACCGAGGCCACGGCGACTTAGGGCTCGCGAGGCAGCCGCAGGAAGGGCGCGCGACCCCACTCAAGGAAGGACAATAGCCTGGAACTCAGCCTCGTGTTTCCGGTGGGACTGCCTCGCGCTCGGCCGGTAAGACCTGGGGGTGGGGGCTCCGAGCCCGGCCCACGGCGAGGCAGGCGCGGCACCCCGGGCTCCCGCCGCCACCGTCGTCGCCGCCGCCCCGCCTCCCTCTCCGTCGCC
This sequence comes from Oreotragus oreotragus, assembly GCA_006410675.1. Taxonomy (NCBI): domain Eukaryota; kingdom Metazoa; phylum Chordata; class Mammalia; order Artiodactyla; family Bovidae; genus Oreotragus; species Oreotragus oreotragus. The sequence goes on from SJYX01009925.1 coordinate 287,838, forward strand.
CCGCCCCGCCCCGCCCCGGAAGTGACTTGAGGCCCATCCGGAACCTCCGGGCCGGGTGGTGCAGCGTCACCAGCCGAGCCGGTGCGGGGCGGGCTGAGCGGCCGCTGCTGCCGCCAACGAACCCGGGACCGCGCGGGGACAGCAGCGAGCCGGCCAGGGGAGGGGGCCCAGCGATCGGGCCGAGGGCGACGGGCCGCCGGCGGCCGCAGGGCGACGACGACGCGGAGGAGGCGGAGCCCGGAGAGGGGTGGGGGCCGGGGAGGGATAGGGTGGGAGGGGGTTAGGGGGCTGTTCCTGGTCTCATGGAGCCGGCCGAACGGGCGGGCGGCAGGGATCCCCTGGAGCCGGGCGGGAGCCCGGGTCCGGACCCCCAAGGCTTCGTCCCGCAGAAGGAGATCGTCTACAACAAGCTGCTGCCCTACGCAGAGCGGCTGGACGCCGAGTCCGACTTGCAGCTGGCCCAGATCAAAAGCAACCTGGGCCGGGCGGTGCAGCTCCAAGAGCTGTGGCCTGGGGGCCTCTTCTGGACCAGGAAACTCTCCACGTAAGTGTGCCAGGGCTTGCAGGACGGGCCGGAGGCAAAGGCTCGGTGTAAGGGCGTCCGCGGTCGGGGGGCGGCTCTTTGTCCGCAGCGGTCTGTAAATAGAGTAAAATACAATTGGGGGAAAGGTTAGAGACTTTATTTGCTAGGTGGACATCTTCACTGTGTCAGAAGAACTTTTTTTAAAAGAGAATTTTGTTGTATCTTGTTTGGTTAACGTACTTAAAATCCAGTAACATTATATGTTCACGCTTGTGGGTATGGATGGGTGAACACACAAGACATAAGTCACTTAACCAGTGTTTACCCAAATCTGCTGAGTGAACTGGGTGATGACTCAGGGTTTTGTAATGCAATAGTCTTCTCTACTTTTCCTCACAGGATGATTCTTATCGGCCAGTTATTAGGGAGCCTCTGACAGATTTCTCATTCCTAAATGGCTGTGGTGGTGGGAATAATTGCTTTTTAAATTAAGGAGCAAAACTAAAACAGTTAGTTTGCCCTTTTCAAAGAGTGACCATAAAATGTCAAGGTTAACAACTCTTCTCTTGATTAGAGTGTAAAGTTTGTGGTAGGGAGAAGAACCACTTTTAGTCACAACAGAAGAATGTTTTATAAATGATTAAAATTCATAGTTTTTTTTTAAGTGAGTTTCTTAGGTTTTTGCATTACTTGGGCACTTGTAAAAATAAAGTTATTTTGTCAGTTCCAGTAATTCCTCATTTTAATTACTTAGATTAGGTTTTTCAGAGAATAACCATTTTTGGGACACAAACAGCTCCTTTTAGAATCAGGATGTAAAAATAGACCATTGTGTGAATTTGTATCAGGTTTGGATATATTGAGAATCTACACAGGCATAGTTAAGCACTTTTTTCTGACATTTTTATTGTTACTAAGCTTGGCAAATTAACGCCAGGATATTTATTGTTTTGGGCTTGTTAGGTATCTTTACCTGGAAAGGGTTAAAAATACAGTGGAGAACAGTCCTTGGTGTTTAGGGTAAGATTGCAGTTATATGGCTTAATAACCTGCAAACCTCAAACCATTTATCTCTTAATTAACCAGGAAGAAATGCTATTAGATAGAATTTTATTTAACGTTTAAATTCTGCAAGCTGATTCTTGGGATTGCGCTATGACATTTTGAACTTGGTGGGACATGTTGTAATCTTGGGTGTATTTTTTTCTCCCAAGTCGTGTTAAGGTGACCTGCTTATAGTTGTGCTTGTTTTTTAAGCCTTGTGTGTGTTGCACAAGTTTACATCTACATGAGGCCAAAACATGTGATGATAGCTGGCAGTTGCCTTAGTAGTGACCATACGTAGTACTTTGTAGAAAAATGGAAAGTAGTAATGAAAATAAAATCTAATTTCTCCCACTAGCTCTGTGATTGTGGGCAAATTATTTTAATCATGTGTGTCAGTATGCGTTTGAGAGAAGTGAGGGAGATGGACTAAATAATTCCTGAGAAACATTCCTGCTCTGATATGATTTTTTTTTTTTTTTTAATCCTGTAAAGCCAGTGTGTATCTTTCTACAAGGATTGTTGGAGCAGTTTTTAAAGTGCTGGAAATAGTTGCCCAGATCAAGTGCATTCCCAAAGAAGCCCAGAATGTAAATACTGTTCAGGGATACTGAGATTGGATTCTTGACCAGTACATCCCCAATCTGGGTGTTGCAGGACTGGGTAGAGTTCTCCTTCAGGAGATACTCAGACTCTCTCCTCCAATTTTTTTTTTAAACTTTCTATTTTATTTTGATGGCTATAATTACCTTTCAATCCTTCTTTAGTCTTACAGGTCTGTTTAGCAGTTCTCTGTGAAGAAGAGTTATTTCTGTGTATTTTAGAAATTGTCCTCGTGATATAATTCAAGGTCTCTTGTCCAGACAGCTTAAAGTATTAGTACTGCCTGTTGAGGAGAGATTGTGTGATGTAATACATCAGGGGACTAGTTTTTAAGAAGCAAGGAAACAAATTAGAGAAGAGAGGTACAAACTAATGGTCTTTGGAACACAGCTGTCAAGACACCTCCTGGACACCAAGTGAAAGATATCTGTAAATAATTGGTTTGGCCCATGTGGAGAATGAAAGGAGTTGGAAGAAAGGTAATCTTGAAGTTTGCTTTTTCTTCCTTGTCCTCTTGGACTTTTCCTGAGAGACAGTGAAATCTAGGCAAAAGAGGTTTATCTGTACCTGGCTTTGCTGCTGTTGCCATCTTGGTCTTGCTTGTCCTTTCTGAGCTTTAGAATCCTCTTCTGGAGAGTGGGAGTGTAGACTAGAAATGGTTTTTCTAACCTAAAACTTAGCAGCTGACCGTTTCATAAAAGCAAAATATTAAACACAAATGTCGCTTATTTCTTTTGTGTTTCTTATTTTTAAGTAGAATTTTTATTTTAGCAGAATATGTGAATTTGGAGTATTATGGAACAAATTTAGATGCTTTGTTTCAGTGGAAATGTTGCAATTTTCTGCTATTTTATAATGAAATGCTTGTATTACACTGAGAATCATTTCATTTGCTAATTAAACTGTAGTTCCCATGGTTAATTATTATTAAGAATATTATGTGGCCTTACTAGATAGGAATTGGATTAAACTGAATCATGTATTTAATAAGATTATATAACCACTGGGAACTTTGTTTAGTCAAGATATACATTATCAAATATATTAACCTGCTCTTCTGGAAAGTAATTCATGACCCCAGGAACACCCAAATTCACATCCTTTCTCTGTTGGAGAAGAAAGAAGAAAATGCTAAATCTCAACTGTCTATTAATATGATGTACTGAACAGAATATCTAATATTTGAGTAATGAAATTGTGAAGTACACAATAAAGATAAGCTTTTTATTTGTAAAAGAATCTTGAAATCTTGGCAATTTGCCATATTCGTCAGTGAGAACCAGTTAGAGAAAGTGATAGAAAAATGTTTGTTTTTGTTATTAAATGGCCACACTGAAGAAAATGCTAAATCTCAACTGTCTATTAATATGATGTACTTAACAGAATATCTAATATTTGAGTAATGAAATTGTGAAGTACACAATAAAGATAAGCTTTTTATTTGTAAAAGAATCTTGAAATCTTGGCAATTTGCCATATTCGTCAGTGAGAACCAGTTAGAGAAAGTGATAGAAAAATGTTTGTTTTTGTTATTAAATGGCCACACTCAAAACAGGACCCTAAATTTTGTAGTGAGAAAGTTGATTGTTCATAGGGAAAAACAAAATAAATGAATTAATTGATTTTGGAGACAAGAATTTTTCTGCAAAGTTGTATGATGAGTTATCTTTCACGTTTTTGTTTTGTTTTAAACTAACATACTATTCTTTAGAGCAGATTTAGGTTCAGAGCAAAATTGAGCAGAAAGTGCAAAGTTCTCATATATGATTTTTCATAGTAGTGTCAGACATCGATTTTTAAAAATATTTGAGGCCCTTCCCATTTTCCAGGGATTTTTCTTTTAAAATGTCTTGTCAGTTTTCTTTTCACTAGCTAACTGGCTGCTTCTGCCAGAGTCTCATTTGTCATTGACAGATTCTTTTTTTTTTTTTTAGTTTTAAAGATAGAGTGAAGCGTTCTGTTTTATTAGATTACATGTATATTGAACTTAGCATGTTAAGATTTAAAAATCTATCACCAATAGAGATTAAATAGCTTGCTAAAGTCACATTTTGCCAAGTAAGTGGCAAAATCCCATTAAAATTTTTAAAATTAATTTATTTTAATTGGAGGCTAATTACTTTACAATGTTGTGGTGGTTTTTATAATACATTGACATGAATCAGCCACGGGTGTACATGTGTCCCCCATCCCTCCCAACCCTCTGGGTTGTCCCAGTGCACCGACTTTGAGTGCCCTGTTTCATGCATCGAACTTAGACTGCTGATCTATTTCACATATGGTAATATACAAGTTTCAATGCTGTTCTCTCAAATCATCCCACCCTTGCCTTCTCCCACAGAGTCCAAAAGTTTGTTCTTTATATCCATGTCTCTTGCTGTCTTGCATATAGAGTCGTTGTTACCGTCTTTCTAAATTCCATATTATATGCGTTAATATACTGTATTGGTGTTTTTCTTTCTGACTTACTTCACTCTGTATAATCGGCTCCAGTTTCATCCACCTCATTAGAACTGATTCAAATGTGTTCTTTTTAGTAGCTGAGTAATATTCCACTATGTATATGTACCACAACTTTCTTATCCACTCGTCTGCCGGTGGGCATCTAGGTTGCTTCCATGTCCTAGCTGTTATAAACAGTGCTGCGATCAACATTGGGGTACACATGTCTCTTTCAGTTCTGGTTCCCTTGGTGTGTGTGCCCAGCAGTGGGATTGCTGGGTCATATGGGAGTTCTGTTTCCAGTTTTTTAAGGAATCTCCACACTGTTCTCCATAGTGGCTGTACTAGTATGCATTCCCACCAACAGTGTAAGAGGGTTCCTTTTTCTCCACACCCTCTCCAGCATTTATTGTTTGTAGACTTTTTGATAGCAGCCATTCTGGCCAGAATGAGCTGGTGCCTCATTGTGGTTTTGATTTGCATTTCTCTGATAATGAGTGATGTTGAGCATCTTTTCATGTTTTTGTTAGCCTTCTTTGGAGAAGTGTCTTCTTTGGAGAAATGTCTGTTTAGTTCTTTGGCCCATTTTTTGATTGGATCGTTTATTTTTCTGGTATTGAGCTGCGTGAGCTGCTTGTATATTTTTGAGATTAATTCTTTGTCAGTTGCTTCAANTTTCCAGTTTTTTAAGGAATCTCCACACTGTTCTCCATAGTGGCTGTACTAGTTTGCATTCCCACCAACAGTGTAAGAGGGTTCCTTTTTCTCCACACCCTCTCCAGCATTTATTGTTTGTAGACTTTTTGATAGCAGCCATTCTGGCCAGAATGAGCTGGTGCCTCATTGTGGTTTTGATTTGCATTTCTCTGATAATGAGTGATGTTGAGCATCTTTTCATGTTTTTGTTAGCCTTCTTTGGAGAAGTGTCTTCTTTGGAGAAATGTCTGTTTAGTTCTTTGGCCCATTTTTTGATTGGATCGTTTATTTTTCTGGTATTGAGCTGCGTGAGCTGCTTGTATATTTTTGAGATTAATTCTTTGTCAGTTGCTTCAATTGCTATTATTTTCTCCCACTCTGAAGGCTGTCTTTTCACCTTGCTTATAGTTTCCTTCATTGTGCAAAAGCTTTTAAGTTTAATTAGGTCCCGTTTGTTTATTTTTGCTTTTATTTCCATAGAGGGTCATAGATCTCGTTATGATTTATGTCAGAGAGTGTTTTGCCTATATTTTTCTCTAGGAGTTTTATAGTTTCTAGTCTTACATTTAGATCTTTAATCCATTTTGAGATTATTTTTGTGTATGGTGTTAGAAAGTATTATAGTTTCATTCTTTTACAAGTGGTTGACCAGTTTTCCCAGCACCACTTGTTGAAGGGATTGCCATTTCTCCATTGTATATTTTTGGCTCCTTTGTCATTAACAGATTCTGATGTGAATATAACTTTTTTCTTTAAGTATTTTTTATTATGGAAAAATGCCAAACATATACAAGAGAGAAAAGAATAATATAATGAACCTGGGTGTACCTATCACCCATGTTCAGCAGTTATCAACTCAGGGCCAATCATGTTCCTCTTACCACCACACCCTTAAACCTTTTTTTTTTTTTTTTTAAGCATATTCTTCATTCATAAATATTTCTGGTATATATCTTTAAGGGAGAAGGAATGAAACAAAAAATCAATACCAATGTCATTATCAAACTTTAAAAAAAGTAACAATTTATGTTGATCAGCCTCATGAAGTTGATTTGACCTTTGTGCACAATGTGTGATTTTACTCTTGAGTTTCCATTTCATTTGCATGGTTTTGTTTAAGGTTTACTGTAAACAGACCTCATGGACAGAGAGAAAAGAAATAGTTCATTCATGAATGTTTTCATATAGTAATCTCTTTCTTTCCCCCTCAACTTTGAAGACATAGACTCAATCCTGGGGTAACAAAGTCTGCCTTGAATTATCTCTTCTTTTGCCTTTGGCTGTACTGTGAGGTTCGTACATTAATACACAGCCTGATGCAAAGTAGTAGAGGCAGGAGTCTGAGCAGATTATTTTGTGAGTGCCTTGTATGGGATGGGCACTGTTTTTGACAATGGGGTTATATCAGTGAAAGAATTTTGCCCTCCAGGGAAGTTCCAGAGTGTTCTTTTTCTCTTAGTGCACATTTTTGTTCATTCTTGCCCGGAGAATCCCAGGGATGGGGGAGCCTGGTGGGCTACCGTCTATGGGGTCACACAGAGTCGGACATGACTGAAGTGACTTAGCAGCAGCAGCAGAACAGAGCAAGCAAGGTATAACTCCATCAAAAAATTGGAGGATGAAGAAAATATGAATGCTAAGTGCATTACTTAAAAATTCACACTCTTGACAAGTATGTGTTTCATGCGCTTCTTTGAGACACTGAAAAAGGCAGTTAGAAAAAAATTAGTAAAACAGTACCATTTGTTTTCTTTTAAGATCTGAATTTATTACTTAAAAACAATTTTTTCAAGTGCTCTTGATGAAGTGTTTATTAAATGAAATTGTCTTGAAGTAAATGTTCTTAATTGAGGTGAAAGAGGCAAATTCCTAATGTTTTTTAAGGGGCAATTACTGGTGAATAAGTGCACAACTTCTAAACCTGTTGTTCTCATTGTAGAACCTAGAGATTCTCTTTTTGCTGTTAAATTCTACTCATTTCTAGTGAACCTACCTCCCCAATTTTAAATATAAAATTCAAATCTGTGTTTCCCTCTAACATTTGTGGAAAATTTAGACCTAAATCTCATGTGTACCATGTGAAAAAGCAAGCTGAAAACATGATAATGAGAGCAACATCTAGCAAACAGCAACCAAAACCCTCTGCATTCATTGAGACTGGCCACTGGAATGCTAAAAGCAGCACATACTATAAATATTCCCATTTGGAGTCCTAAAGTTGGCTACTTCCATATTCGGCCTAGGCATTTCTTCCCTTTTAGTGTACTCTCTTGTGATTCCTTATTCATGCTTTTATGTTCTTTGTGTACCTAACTTCCCTCTACTGTGAACTTTTTTGGGGTCAGAGTCTTTGATATTTACCTCTCCTTCATTGCATCCCCAATGGCACCCCACTCCAGTACTCTTGCCTGGAAAATCCCATGGACAGAGGAACCTGGTAGGCTGCAGTCCATGGGGTCGCTAGGAGTCAGACACAACTGAGTGACTTCACTTTCACTTTTCGCTTTCATGCATTGGAGAAGGAAATGGCAGCCCACTCCAGTGTTCTTGCCTAGAGAATCCCAGGGATGGGGGAGCCTGGTGGGCTGCCATCTGTGGGGTCGCACAGAGTCAGACGCGACTAGAGTGACTTAGCAGCAGCAGCAGCAGCAGCATTGCACCCCCGGCATATCGGATAGCATATATACATTCATAGGTACTCAGTAATGTTAGAATTAACTGTTTTGTCGTCAACTAAAACATGCAGTTTCTAATGAATTATTACTTTGACAGTCAAAATGGAGAAAAATGAATTTAGGGTGAGATCTATTTTAATATTAGGTTCAAAAGAAAGTGTATATTTAACCAAAGAAGTGGAGGGAAGGAGCATCTTGGTTGAGGAAGAGAATGGTGTAACCTGAAGAGAGAGGGAGGGTTAAGGGAATGGATTTTAACAGTTATTTAGAGAAGAGAGCAGATGTATCGGTTTCATCAGAGAGTTTGAAATCCTCATTTAAAAATAAAGCTATCATCATTGTTGTTAAATATTTAATGTTTAAAAATTTAGAGTTATTGTTACTACAATTTTTTGATAGATGAACCATAAAATTTTGGTAGTGGTCATTACCTTTTTATGCTAATTTGGCTTTAAAAATAATAATAATACCTAGATCCTAAGTTTTAGAGTTAAGAAAATGTAATAAAGGCCTTTTCCCTTTCTAAGAAAAAACTTAACACCATTGCAGCTGTGAAATGGATGTGAAAATAGTATTTTAGTTCAAGTAAGTTGAAAATTGCTTAAGAATTATTAAAAATGTTTTATAATCTTGTAATGGTAGGCAGCTTAAATAGAATATGTTAGTAATCTTTGGATTGTTAAGTGTGGGTGTTTCATTTCATTTTCTGACAATTCTCTTTTTTGCTTTCTACTTAATTTTTTAAGTTGAAGTATAGTTGATTTTCGATATATGTTACAGGTATACAAGATGATTCACAATTTTTAAAGACTATACTCCATTGGTGAAGTGAAAGTCACTCAGTCGTGTCCAACCCTTTGCGATCCCTTGGACTATACAGTCCATGGAATTCTCCAGGTCAGAATACTGGAGTGGATAGCCTTGCCCTTTTCCAAGGGATCTTCCCAACCCAGGGATCGAACCCAGGTCTCCCGCATTGCAGGTGGATTCTTTACCAGCTTAGCCACAAAGGAATGCATTTATAGTTACTGTAAAATATTGGTTATAGTCCTTGTATTTTAAAGTATGTCCTTGTAGCTTATTTTATACATGATAGTTTGTACTTCTTAATTCTCTCCTCCTATATTGCCCCTCCCTCTTACCTTTCCCCACTGGTAACCAGTAGTTCTCTGTATGACATTTTCCTTTTTTTAAGCCAGGGATGAAGGAAGTTTTTATAGCAAGAAATTTTATGAATGTTCATGAGTGCTTGTATTTTGGACACATTCCTGAAGAGTTTAGTTGGCATAGCTTATGTTCTAAGGGAAGGTAGGTTACTTCCAGAGATCCTAGTTAATAAAATGTTCTCAAAGTTCTGTCAACATATACAAAACAGAGGTCCCTATTTGGTGTATAGCAGGAGAAAAGTTGTGATTTAACAACTTAGGAATGATTTTAGAAGTGTGATTTTTAAAATAAACTCAAAGTTTAATGGACAGATATCCTAAGACTTTTCACTGTGTTTTGTTTTTTTTGTGTGTGGAATTCTCATAATATTTTATCCAAAGTTTCATTTTTAAATGTTTTAACCTGAATTTGGGGTTATGACCAAAGAGCTGTGAATTCAGTTTAGTAGGTCTCAACCACATTGGGTGTGATTTGGTTTGATTTGTTGAACTAGACTAAAATTATTAAAGTGAATAAGTAATAAAGGTGACCATTGTTTCAATTATACATATGTTTTTGTGTATACTACATTCTGTATTTATTACTGTGGATTGTGGTCAAAAAATGTAGAAAGCTACTCATTTTTCAAGTTTCTTTCAATACTTTAGATATATAATCCACACCTACTTATTGAGCTATCAAGATACAAAGGATGAAAATAACAAGTCTCAACAGTTTAAAAATATCAGTGCATGCATACATACTCAGTCGCATCCAACTTTATGTGACCCTGTGGACTGTAGCCTGCCAGGCTTCTCTGTCCATGGGATTCTCCAGGCAAGAATACTGGAGTGGCTTGCCATGTCCTCCTCCAGGGAGTTTTCCTGACTCAAGGATTGAACCCAAGTCTCCCACATTGCAGGCAGATTCTTTACCACTGAGGCACCAAGGAAGCCCCCCAAATATCGGTAACCCAAGAGTTTTTACAAGAGAGCATTCCCCATTACCACTGGAGTGGTAGCCATTCCCTCATCAGGGATCTTCCTGACCTAGGAATTAAACCCAGGTCTCCTGCATTGCTTCCCTGATAGCTCAATTGGTAAAGAATCCGCCTGCAATGTGGGAGCCTTGTGTTTGATCTCTGGGTTGAGGAGATCCCCTGGAGAAGGGAAAGGCTACCCACTCCAGTATTCTGGCGTGGAGAATTCCATAGGCAGTCTATGGGGTTGCAGAGTTGGACACGACTGAGCGACTTTCACTTTCACTTTCCCTCCTGCATTGCAGGCAGATTCTTTACCACTGAGCCACAGGGAAGCCCCATAGATTGTTATATGAGTGGTATAGATACTACCTACCATCTGTTGAGGGCTCAGTATGTGCCAGCAGTATGCTAAAGGCTTTATATTTGTTATTTCTTTTGATTTTCACAATTAACTGTAGGTACATTTATTATCTCAGCTTCCCTGGTAGCTCAAATGGTAAAGCGTCTGCCTGCAGTGCAGGAGACCTGGGTTCGATCCCTGTTCGGCAAGATCCCCTGGAGATGGAAATGGCAACCCACTCCAGTACTCTTGCCTGGAACATTCCATGGATGGAGGAGCCTGGTAGGCTACAGTCCATGGGACTGCAAAGAGTCGAACACGACTGAGCAATTTCACTGACTGACATTTATTATCTCATTACCTTTGAAGAAATGAATCTTAGGTTATGTAACAGGCAATTTGCTTGCTGACCACAAGGCTTTTGCTCTTAACCATATGTCCAGAGTAAGGAAAGCTGCCTGGGCTGTGTCACCTGGGAAAACTGCAGCTGAGCCTTGAGATAGGATTTGATTAGGTAAGGAAGAATTTGGAGGAAGATGTTTTATGTGTGGGAACAGAGGTGGAGCAAATTGAGGACACGTGTTCGTCTGTACTCAGACCATCGTATTGAGCTGAAGTTGCCCCTCTCTCTAGGCTGCATGCTGTAGGGCCATTTGTTACGTATTTTTGTTTCCATTGCCTGTTGCATGTCTGGCTCTTAAATAATAGTAAAACATTTTGAGAAATGAATGCTGCTTATCTATGCTTCAAGAGAGAAGCAACTGGGAGAAAAGTAGAGGCATCATTAGGTGTTAATAGTGAATGACTTTACTAGAGATGGTTGTGTCAATTTTAGTGAGTTGTAGAGGACATAACTCTGACATACAATATGCTGAAACGCCAGTGTTATTCAGCCTGTGGTAGGTGGGGGTAAAGAGGAGAGTAAACCTTGGGTCTCTTTGTTCCTTTAGTGCCTTCCATCGAAGGTATTATGCTACACTTGATAAAGATGACAGACCTGGCTTTCAGGGTTTTGGAAACCTACTCTCAGCGTGTTTTAAACCAGTTTGTTTAACTTGGTCAGATAATTATTGTCAGTTTGAAGGCTTTTTGTTTTCTTTGTTTTAAAAATAGAACTAGCCCTGGAGGAGCTACAATACTTAAGTCGTGTTTCTCAAGGTATACTTGCATGTGCAGTCAGGTGCAAAAACGGTTCTCAGTGTTGACCTTGTTTCATCTCTGGTAAGAGCTGAGAGTTAATATTAGTGATGCAGAGGTCCCTGCCACCACATTTTATAGGCATTGGACAGTGGTTTGAGCTTCCATTAAGTAAAAAATAAAAAGTAGTAAACAATATCTATATTATCATTACATTTGTGTTTTTGAAAAGTATATACATATGTACATTTGTATATAAATAAAGTCTGGAAGGATATTATCTAGGCTATTAACAGTCATAGGCAACAGTTTTCAAATTTGTATGCTTGCTGTACTGTTTGAATCATTTAAATAAGTATATATTGCTTTCCTGATAAAATAATAATTTTCCCCCTCCCCAGTAATATTTTCCTCTCAGTTCTCAAGGATGCAACTTATAGTTGGTTAAAAAAGTAAAGGAAAGAAAATGTATAGGTTTGTTGTCCCATCCACAGACTTCTAGCATGGTTCAGTATAGATGTTGAAGGAACATTGTCTTATAACTCACTGTTTATTCTCTGGGTTGCCCCCTCCTTTTTTTAAGGTATTAATTTTTTATATTTTTTAAAGGCAAATTATCTTAAGATATGTTTAGCCTCACAAGTAATTAAAGAAATATAAATTGAAACATTGTATTAGTGTTATATTTTTAATGATTTAAGTAGATTTTAAAAAACGTAAATTATGCTCCCGTCAGTCTGCTTAGGTGCTGCTGCTGCTGCTAAGTCACTTCAGTCGTGTCCAACTCTGCAACACCAAGATGGCAGCCCACCAGGCTCTGCCGTCCTTGGGAGTCTCCAGTCAAGAACACTGGAGTGGGTTGCCATTTCCTTCTCCAGTGCATGAAAGTGAAAAGTGAAAGTGAAGTCGCTCAGTCGTGTCGACTCTTAGTGACCCCATGGACCGCAGCCTAGCAGGCTGCTCTGTCCATGCGATTTTCCAGGCAAGAGGACTGGAGTGGGGTGCCGTTGGTGCAGTGGTTCTCAAACGTAGTGAAACATCTGGGAAACTTACAAGAAAACAGCTGGTACCTGGAGCCCCATTCTAGCATAGTTAAATCAAAGAATGTCTTTCATGCCCATTAATCAGTTATCTATCCCCATAGCCTTGTGAGGAAACCCAAGTTTCATACACATGCACTGAAGATTAAATGACTTCCCCATGGGACTGACATAGAGCAGTTTGAATTCTTAGCAAACTTGTAGAACCATTTTGTTCATGCTTGCTTGGCTATTGTGTTGAAATACATAACTATTCTCTCTATCCAGAGTTGATTATAATGTTGGGAGTTGCAAAGCACCTTAACATGGAAATGTAAGACATCCTCCACTGTAGATAGCATCTTTGTTGCCTTCGTCCCAAGCAGCGGTCACTTGGAATTAACATCCTTATTTGGTTGTTTGTGATAATCTATTCCTTTTCTTGATCCTCAGTTTGACTTTTTTCAAGGGGAACTAGAACAAGTAATGTTCTTTTGGCTGTGTTTTCTTTTTTTATTATTATTTTTAATCGCTTTACAATGTTGTATTGTTTTCTCTTGTACAACAGTATGAATCAACCATAAATATATATTTATCCCCTCCCTCTCGAGCCTCCCTCCCACCTCACCAACTGTGTCTTCTGGTCACAGAAAGTTGCTTTTCTGTGTTCCTCTACCTAGAGCTGTCTTTTGTGCCTCTTGCCACCTCTTTCCCCAACTGCTCACATTATACTGAACTTTAGCTCCCTATTCAGAGTCATGACAGCTCTCTAATCTCTCAAGATTGGGTTCAAGAATGACTTATATATAATGAAACTTCTGGTCAAAAAAAATGACAAAATTCTAGTGATAAACTGCATTTATGCCCCTCCTTTTCTGGTAAATGTCTCCTTACATCTGATTTTGAGTTCTTGACCTAAAGGAACAATTTTGGTCATACTGTACATGTTATTTGTTCTAGAAATGCTTTTTTTTAAAAAATATTTTTTAAAATATAAATTTATTTTTATTGAAGGTTAATTACTTTACGATATTGTTTTTGCCATACATCAACATGAATCCGCCACAGGTATACACGTGTTCCCCATCCTGAACGCCCCTCCCTCCTCCTTCCCCATACCATCCCTCTGGGTCATCTCACTGCACCAGCCTCAAGCATCCAGTATCATGCATCGAACCTGGACTGGCTTGAATAAATACATAACTGAGTGAAAAGAGGAGAGGTGGGTTTATGAGAAAACCTTTCGTTTTATCTGTTCATTTACTGTTTCTAGCAGTGACAAGCTATGTCTACGTTTTTAACGTAATGTATTTCAGGACTCAGTCAGGGAATGAAGTCAAAGTAATTCTCCATCCTCTAGATTTATGTGATAATTTTACCTTTTTAAATTTTTTCTATTTCGTGGCACCTTAGGAACAGGGATTCCCTGGTGGCTCAGACAGTAAAGAACCCGCCTTCAATGCAGGAGACCTGGGTTTGATCCCTGGATTGGGAAGATCCCCTGGAGAAGGGAATGGCTTCAGTAGTCTGGCCTGGAGAATTCCATGGATTTGGGAGCCATACAGGAAGCCTGCTGACTTTTAAAAAAATTTCTGCAAATTTTCTTATGTAGTCTAAAAGTGGTTTTTTAGTTGATTGTTTCAGGGCTCCCTGTTGGCTTAGATGATAAAGAATCCACTTGCCATGCAGGAGCTGCAGGTTTGATCCCTGGATTGGGAAGATCCCCTGGAGAAAGGGAATGGCAACCCACTCCTGTATTCTTGCCTGGAGAATTCCATGGACAGAGGAGCCTTGCAGGCTATAGTCCGTGGAGTCCCAGAGAGTTGGACACGACTGAGCAACTAACACTTTCAGATGTTTTAGGTATAATTATTACATTGACGTCGTACTATTCTGCCTTTCCTGAAACAATTATCATTATTTTTGTTTCTAGTTTAATCTAGATTCAGAATAATGCTGATTGATAACAGTAAGAATAGTCATTATTGACTGAATATGATTTTAAAGGAAGTACCTCATGGAGGAGTCGACCTTAAGTCTGAAAGTGATTATTTAATTGACTCATCTGCATGCTTTTAAATGATTTGGTTTCTTTTTGTTACACTTGGTTAATATTTTCTAATTTACATTTTATTATAATCAGACTCAGGCCAATGTAATATCCACATGTTAGAATTAAGTAAGGCTTTGTTTGTAGTGTATTTTACAACCAGTGTTTATAGGTGTTCCACAAAAAGATCGAACAAAAGGCATAGTTTCTGTAAGCTTACAATTTTTATTTGTATCTTTTAAAGTCAGTTTCATTAATTATATAATTCTAGTTACATTTCCACTTCTGCCTTAGTGGAAGTCAGTTTGAAGTGGTAAAGACACACAGTAATTGATTTTGTTGCTGTTAAAGTTTAATTTTCTGTTTCAGGACTGTATAATAGTCGGTATTGTATAATTGTATCAGGAGACGAGTAACCTTCGATGTTCTCTTTTTGTGATGTTAGTGGCCATCCTGCATCTGTTATAGATGACAAAATGGTGATACCTTTTATTTTTTATGAACTTAATTTAAACATCTTTTGCAGTTAATTATTGTGATTTATGATCTCACTTTTGGCTGGTGAGAACAACTTGACTCCTATGCTCTTATTTATTTAAAAAATTGCTTTGGCCACTGTGCTGCTTGTGAAATCTTACTTCCCCCACCAGGAATTGAACTTGGAACACAGCAGTGAAAGCGCTGAATCCTAACCACTGGACCTCCAAGGAATCTCCTGTGCTCTTTTAAGTGGGACTTGAGTATTCTTTGATAAAAGGTTTTTAAATTAAGATAATAGGAGAAATGCAGAAATATTAATTACCTAGTTATAAGCTTTGTACAACAGAAGTTGATATGAAGTATTTTTACATGTTAATTTTAATTGTAATAGATAATGCCTGTTTCCTTTAAAACAATTTGCTTAAACAGAGGTATACAGAAGAATATGAGTCAGTTTGATCATCAAGAAGTAATATTTTATAGTGTTTGCTTTATTTTTTATCCTAACGCATGAATGTTTCTTTTTGTTTAGTTACATATTGTGAATGTTTGTATCATGATATTTTATATGATATTACATTTGACGTCCATAAAATTCTTTGAAAACAATTTTAAATGTCTGCACTGTAGTCTAAAGGCATAAACCACAATTTAACAAATCATTCCTTTATCAGACTTTAAGGGTTTTTTCAGGAAATGTTTATTATTGCAAATGTGCATTGAAAAGATTTTTGGTATTTTGACTTTGGTATTCTGAATTTTTATTTAGGGCGTATTGCTGGATGTGATTTTCTTTTTTTTTTTTAATCATCCACAAATGATTTTAAGTACTTTCAATGACAGTATTTAAATTCTGGCTTTTAAAATTTCAAGTTTAATTTTTTGTCTTGTAAGTAGGACTACCCAAAGTAAAGCACTTACTTAAGATTAAATTTCTTTGCCAAATGTCTTATATGTTTTATAATAACACAGTCTTAATATTGCTTTGAAATGATGTTAATTCTACTTTTATTTGTGGATATATTTAGAAGCTTAGAAACCAAATGATTGCCTTGAAGAAAAATAATTGATGAATAACAAAGCCTGTATTGAAAACCAATTATTTTTAGCCTCTAGTTAAGCTCTAATTCTTAGTTCATGTCAATAGTACTGTATAACCTTATACTTTACTTAAATTTTCTAGAAATATATAGTAGACTTATATTCAGGATGTATCGTAGAAAAAGCTGTGACAGCATTGTACGTTTGATTATATAGTGACTGTTTCTGGTATGCCACTGTCTTTACTTGAGATTAAAAAGTAAAGCATTTTACTAATAACACTATAAGGTTGTGAGGAGGAAGCAGTTGAAAAGTGCTTCTATATTTTACTGATTTTTCCTCCTGTGGGAGGATGGAACCTAGTGACTTGTCATCTATATATTCTGGATAGTTTAAGAAAATATCCTATTTGAAAATTCAGTCATGACTGTTATTAAGGTTTTGAAGTATTTTAATAGAAATTTTTAGTCCTAAAATTTAATGTGCAAATTAATTGGGAAAAGGGAATGGACTGTCTCTAAATACAATCTAAAGTAGAATTTTTGAATAAATATAAAGAAAGAACAACTAGAGTAGTTTTAAGTGAAGACTCTTAGTCTCCACTCTGAATATTTTTTAAAATTTCCTTTTTCAAGAATGAAAAAAGCAGCAACTTTATTGCGTTTACCACTCCGAGTATTTTTGATGGACTAGTTTTGATGGGCTTCCCTGGTGGCTCAGATGGTAAAAAATCTGCCTGCAATGCAGGAGGCTTGGGTTCTATCCCTGGATTGGGAGGATTCCCTGGAGAAAGGAAATGGCAACTCACTCCAGTATTCTTGCCTGGAGAATCCCATGGATAGAGGAGCCTGGCAGGTACAGTCCATAGGGTTGCAAAGAGTTGGACACAACTGAATGATTAACACATACAGTTTTAAGATAGAGCCCAGGAATGTGCATTTTAAACAGTCTAATGTCTAGTGAACATTTATGAGGTGATGTCAAGTTTTTCCAGAGTGGCTGTAAAAACTGGTTTTGCCTTATTCTCACCAAAACTGGGTATTGTGAGCTTTTTAATTTCAGCCACTATGGTGGTGTGAAATGGTACCCTATTGTAGCTTTAATTTGCATTTACTGATGAGTGATGATGTTGAGTGCCTTTTCATATATTCATCAGTCATCTGGATGTTGGCTTTCCAGAAGTGCCTACCTGAGTCTTTTGTCCCCACCCCCTTTTTTTTTTTAAATTTGTTTGTGCTATTTCTTATTGACTTGGAGGAGTTCTGATGCAGTTTGAGTGAATGCTTTATCAGATAGATACGTGTTCCAAATATCTGATTCCAAATATCTTTCACTTATCACGGTATTTAATTGTGAATAGAAGTTCCTGATTTTAATGAAGACCGGTTAACTTTCTTCTTCTAGTACTTCTGTGCTTTTCAGAAGTAGCATTCTTGGGCTGTGTTTTGAGAAATGCTGAGACAGGAATTACTTTCTGGTTGGGAAGAACTATTTGCTGTTAACATGGGAAATAAGTTTCTGAGTAATCTCCCTAAAGTTTTTGGTTTTGTTAGCAGTCCTAGCTCCTCTAAGGATTCCCTTGTTGGTCTCTTTATAGTATTGAATTTTGGAGTTTATGAATTTCATGTCCTTCATTTTTACACAATTTATATACTACAGCAAAAGCAGTGTGCTTGTAGGTAAATTATTTCAATGGCTTAGAGCAGTGTTTCTCCTGTTTTTCCACAGAAATATCTTAGCCACAGGGGAGAGTAAGTGCCTAGCCACAGGGGAGAGTAAGTGCCTAACCACAGGAGCCCTGACAAGGCCTGAAGTAGCCACTGGGAACAAGAGATGTTTCTTTGGAAAATTCTGTTTTATCTTTAAGATAAATGCTGTTTCTTATGGTTTGTTTTCATTTGAAAGTAGCATTTAAATGATTCTAGCTTTTACTCCCAGAGAAGGCAAAGGCACCTCACTCCAGTACTCTTGCCTGGAAAATCCCATGGGCGGAGGAGCCTGGTGGGCTGCAGTCCATGGAGTCGTGAAGAGTTGGACATGGCTGAGCGACTTCACTTTGACTTTTCACTTTAATGCATTGGAGAAGGAAATGGCAACCCATTCCAGTGTTCTTGCCTGGAGAATCCCAGGGATGCAGGAGCCTGGTGGGATGCCATCTATGGGGTTGCACAGAGTCGGACACGACTGAAGTGACTTAGCAGCGGCAGCTTTTACGTCTCGATTTAGAGTGAAATTGAGGGAGACTTCAGGAGTTTATAACATGCTTTTTCAGCAGTTTGAAGTACCTCTGGCAGCCCTGGGCTTAAGGTCTTTGTGTATTGTCTTCATTAGCCCAGTTACTTTCCCTGGCGTAAGTGCTTCAGAAACATTCACTGAAAAGTAAAACAGCATCTCTGGTCTCATTGCTGCTTACCCTGTACTGGTTAGTTGTCTAGTAGTAAGATACAGTCATGGGGTTATACCTAGGATGGACAGGCAAGAGCCGAATAAATGTGCAGCAGCCTGAGAAGATAAAGAGTGCTTTTACTGAACCAAGAATTTTGAGGATTTTCTAGAAAAAGAAAAACAATTATTCTCATTTTAGAAGTTAAACGTGAGTTTAATTTGATCATAGTTAATGGGAAAGTGCTAAAGATCATATAAGGAATATTAATGCTCTTTTCTGTGATTTGTGTACTTGTCTGTAGAACAGTCTTCCTAAAAGGAATTTATGATTTTAGGCATTCAGTAAAAGTTCTAAGTTTAAGTTTGGTTTCTAAGTAGTTAATCCTTAACTATGCCGTGGTCATTCTTGCTTTTTGGGACACTTTTTCCTTCAGTTTGCTTATAGTTGACACCTTTGATTACATTGAGTCCCTAAAGTTAATAAAAAAGAATGAAAACATACAATTTTGAGATTAAAAACTATACTTTTGTAGCAGTTTAATTTTATTATAGTTATGAGTCTAGAAACAAATAGTACAAATTAGATAATTTGCTGTATTGTTTCAGATTCTTAGTAAGCCTGCATCAAAGATTCGTGTGGTTAAAACAGTAAACTTTTATGTCTATACTCTTTTCTTCTGTTTTATTGTGTTTTGATATGGTGTTTTAAATTAGTTTCAGTAATTTAAATAGGTTCTTATCTTGAATGAGCATTGTTTAATGAGGGGAAGGTCCAGAGGGAC
This sequence comes from Oreotragus oreotragus, assembly GCA_006410675.1. Classification (NCBI taxonomy): domain Eukaryota; kingdom Metazoa; phylum Chordata; class Mammalia; order Artiodactyla; family Bovidae; genus Oreotragus; species Oreotragus oreotragus. Next base: position 307,183 of record SJYX01009925.1, read on the forward strand.
TCTTTTCAGGTTATTGTGGTATAAGACCATACAACAATAAAGCAGCAATGTTATAATTGGTCATTAGAATTTTTTTTCCCCAAACTTTAAACTTTATTTTGTCTTGGGGTATAGCCAATCAGCAGTGTTGTGGTTGTTTCAGGTGAACAGCAGAGGGACTCAGCCATACATATACATATACCCATTCTCCCCCAAACTCCACTCCCATCCAGGCTGGCAGATAACATTGAGCACAGTTCCACGTGCTTATACAGCAGGTCCTTTGATTATGCGTTTTGAATATAGCAGTGTGTTCATGACCTTCCCAAAGGCCCTGACTATCCCTACCCCTCCGCGCAACCATAAGTTCATTTTTTTGTCTGTGAGTCTCTTTCTGTTCGTAAGTAAGTTCATTTGTATCAGTTTTTTTAAAATCCCACATATAAGGGAGGTCATACACGATTTCTCCTCTATTTGACTTACTTCCCTCAGTGTGACACTCGCTGGGTCCCCCATGTTGCTGCAGCAGCATTACTCACATATAAGGGAGGTCATACACGATTTCTCCTCTAGTTGACTTACTTCCCTCAGTGTGACACTCGCTGGGCCCCCCATGTTGCTGCAGCAGCATTGCTTCATCCTTTCTCATGGCTGAGCAATACGCCGCGGTGTGCATGTGCCGCATCATCTTTACCCATTCCCCTGTTGAGGAACGTTGCAGTTGCTGCCATGTCTTGGCTTTTGGAAACAATGCTGCAGTGGACATTGGAGTGCATGTATCCTTTCAGATCTCTAGTTGACTTGCTTCCCTCAGTGTGACACTCGCTGGGCCCCCCATGTTGCTGCAGCAGCATTGCTTCATCCTTTCTCATGGCTGAGCAATACGCCGCGGTGTGCATGTGCCGCATCATCTTTACCCATTCCCCTGTTGAGGAACGTTGCAGTTGCTGCCATGTCTTGGCTTTTGGAAACAATGCTGCAGTGGACATTGGAGTGCATGTATCCTTTCAGATCATGTTTTTCTCTGGATACATGCCCAGGAATGGGGTTGCAGGTCATTAAAGGTTGATGAGAATTCAGTTATCGTTAGAGGTTTCTTGTCAATAAAACACTTATTTGGTAATCTCGCAATTAAAATCCAGAGTAAATCTTTCCTGCGCAATGATGAGTGGATACAAAACAACATCACTGACATTTGGACTAAAGCGCAGTGGTACATATTGTTCTTAATCGTGGCGAGCCCTTAAATTTACCCTCTTAATAGTTTTTAAGTGTGCTATGTGGTATTGTTAAGTCCGTGTACATTGTTACGCCACAGATCTCTAGGACTTTTTCATCTTGTATGACTGAAACCATGTTATCTCCCTGTCTCTGCCTTCCTAGCCCCTGGCAGCCATCATTCTGTTTCTGTGAATTTGATTACTTTAGATATTACATAGAAGTGATAATCATCCAGTATTTGACTTTTTTTGATGTCTTATTTCACTTAGCATAATGTCCTCAAGGTCCATCTATGTTTTAGCATATGATGGCCTTCTTCTTAAAGGCTGAATAATATTCCTACACACATATATATATATGTGTCTGTGTACACACACGCATATGTCTATCTGTTGATGGACATTTACATTACTTCTGCACCTTGGGCATGTGACTAATGCCTCAGTGAACAAAAATATATCACCATATCTATTTTTAAAGTCTGTATCAATTTTTTTCTTGCAGATATATTCGACTTTATGGGAGAAAATTTAGCAAAGAAGATCATGTTCTTTTTATCAAGTTATTATATGAGCTGGTATCAATTCCAAAACTGGAAATCAGCATGATGCAGGGATTTGCCCGTCTCTTGATCAACTTATTAAAGTAAGTCCATTTGTTGTAATTTCTGGTAAGATTTTTTTTCTTTCCTCAAGATTTTAGGGAATGAGGAGAGCCAAGTGTTCTTTGGTAAGACCAAGTCCCAGGTTACCATTTTGGACAAAGATTGCAGAAGACTTTATCATGAGTCTAAACTACATGTGTTAATTAACCTTTTAATTGAAATTCTTTTTCCTCCATGAAGCCTTCTCTTCTCTAGCACACACTGAACTATATGTTGTCTGATTATTTCATTTATACTAATTAGCTTCCCTTATGTAAGTTGTAAGATCCTTGCAAAGACAGGGATCATTTATTCTTTTCCTTATCCTGGACACACAGCACAATTCCAGAAACAGGGAGTACTCCATAGATAGTACAGGAAAGTATGAAACTCATCTACAATAATGGTGGCACAAATTGTAATGCCTCTTTTTTTCTTTTTTTAATTAATTTATTTTAATTGGAGGCTAATTACTTTATAGCATCGTAGTGGTTTTTGCCATACATTGACATGAATCAGCCATGGGTGTCCATGTCCCTACAGGGTTCAGGTCCCCTATCCTGAACCCCCCTCTCGCCTCCTTCCCCTCAGGGTTGTCCCAGTGCACCGACTTTGAGTGCCCTGTTTAGTGCATCAAACTTGGACTGCGGATCTATTTCACATACGATAGTATACATTTCAATCTCAAATCATCCCACCCTCGCCTTCAGCCACAGAGTACAAAAGTCTGTTTTTATATCTGTGTCTCTTTTGCTGTCTCACATACAGGGTCATTGTTACCATCTTTCTAAATTCTTTATAGATGCATTAATGTACTGTATCGGTGTTTTTCTTTCTGACTTACTCTGTTTAATAGGCTCCAGTTTCATCCACCTCATTAGAACTGATTCAGATGCGTTCTTTTTAATAGCTGAGTAATACTCCACTGTGTTTATGTACTGCAACTTTCTTAGCCACTCGTTTGCCAGTGGACATCTAGGTTGCTTCCATGTCCTGGCTATTGTCAACATTGCTGTGATGAACGTTGGGGTACATGTGTCTCTTTCAGTTCTGGTTTCCTTGGTGTGTATGCCCATCAGTGGGATTGCTGGGTCATACGGCAGTTCTATTTCCAGTTTTTTAAGGAATCTCCACTGTTCTCCATAGTGGCTGTGTAATGCCTCTTTTTATGTGGTGCCCTTTGAGGTTTGAGCAGCAGCAAAAGTCCTGTGCGTTGTTCTTCCTACTGACATGTTTTACCAGCGAACGGCTGAGGAAAGCAGACCCCACTGTGATGACCGTAGCATTTAGCAACTGTCTTCCCTGTGTAGTATGTGTAATGTGCATACTCTTTCTTTAATTAGGAAAAAGGAACTTCTTTCAAGAGATGATTTGGAGTTACCTTGGCGACCACTTTATGATATGGTGGAAAGAATATTATATTCCAAGACAGAACACCTGGGATTAAATTGGTTTCCTAAGTAAGTATTTCCATTTGAAGTACTTTTGGGAGAGCACTTTTGAGGCTTGACCTTAGTTGAGAAATGTTGGATTACTTGAGATAAGCAAGCAGATATACATTTTAATATGCTCATTTCTGTGTAACTTGACTCCTAAAACAATTTATTGCCCTCTTGAAATTAAAAGATACTCCTTGGAAGAAAAGCTATGACAAACCTAGACAGCATATTAAAAAGCAGAGACATTACTTTGCCAACAAAGGTCTGTCTAGTCAAAGCAGTGGTCATGTATGGACTGCTGGAGAGTTGGACTATAAAGAAAGCTGAGCGCCGAAGAATTGATGCTTTTGAACTGTGGTGTTGGAGAAGACTCTTGAGAGTTCCTTGGACTGCAAGGAGGTCCAACCAGTCCATCCTAAAGGAGATCAGTCCTGAATATTCATTGGAAGGACTGATGCTGAAGCTGAAACTCCAATACTTTGGCCACCTCATGTGAAGAACTGATTCATTGGAGAAGATCCTGATGGTGGGAAAGATTGGAGGCGGGAGGAGAAGGGGATGACAGAATGAAATGGTTGGATGGCATCACTGACTCAATGAACTTGAGTTTGAATAAGCTCCAGGAGTTGGTGATAGACAGGGAGGCCTGGTGTGCTGGAGTCCATGGGATTGCAAAGAGTTGGATATGACTGAGCCACTTAACTGAACTGAACTTATATCTGAAACTGCAGTTAAGAATTTCCCACCACTGTATCTCTTAACAACTAAAGTTCATCAGCATACTGGCCAAAGAAAACTAGAGATTTTTGTTTGAAATCTAGTATTTTGTCACTAAGAGTAATGCACATTTGGCATTCTTCATAGTATATCCACGTGTGTTTTAATTCTTCAGCAAAAATGAATGCTTCAAAAAGAAGCAGGGGGACCAATATCCCAGAGCAGACATACTTACTGTTAAAGAAGCATCAGTTTCAGTGAATGACTCTTCTTAGAGCATGTTCAGATGTGCTCCTTGGTTTATACAATTTCCTAGTAATGTTTAGACATTCCAAGATTATAAATTTCTGGGTGTTTTTGGCTTCTTGTGCATACGTCCTGACTCTTCCAGATCTCTCATTTTATATTTTATTTGGAGCCTTTACAGAGTACAGTGTGATCATCTGTCCTTTTTTGAATAATAGTGATTTCAGACTTAACTGCACAGTGTCATTTTTCCCTGTTAACAATTTGTCCAGTTGGGATCTACCCCTTTAATTTCTGAATCTTTGCATGTGTGACTTGAATTTGTAACTGAAGTTTATTTTTAGGAAATCTTCTCTTCAACTTTCAATAGCTGTTTCCTTTTATTATCTAGAGTAGTTTGTTACATATATAAGCACTGATTTCCTGAAGAGCATCATTTTATATGCCTGTGTTATTTTTCCTTTCTCTCTTTTATAAATTCAATCTTTAAACATTTACTTCTGTCTTTTTCCTCTCAGTCCTAGACATGTTTACATGCCTACCCAGGTCAGTTCATTTAATTATTAGGCTTCACTTAAGTCAGCAGTCTTAAGTGAATTTATTTGGAAAATGACGGCAAATAGCAGACTCTAAAAGATAGGTAAATAGTGAAATGATTTAATGAAAAGAGTAAATAAATACAGGTAACTGTGAACTTAGGCCCTAACTCTTTTTGGACAGTGCTCACAAATATAATGGTCAGAAGGCATTTATTTCCTGAAGACTCCATGTGTTAAAACAAAGAAACCGATTTCAGTGATCAAAATGGCAAAACCTGTCATAAAACTAAATCGTAAAATGTCCAAATGTGTTTTTACTAATATTTATTATGAAAACCCAAAATTTAACATGAAAGATTACTTTTGAGTTTTATTTCTGCTGGAGGGAGCGTGGCACAGACTGGATTGACTAGACCTTAAAATATGAGCCCATTGAACTTGTGATTAGAATCACCATTTCAAAGATTTCAGAAACCTTTAATCTGTGTTCAAATCAGTTATCTTTTTGAAATCTTCCTGGCTGATTTTTTGACTACCTCTGAAAGTGCTTGATAAATCATGTGGGAGGGAAAGCAATTCCTTGGGTAATTTGTCCTTTTTCAGTAGTTCTTTTACTTTCTTCTTTATAACCAAGTGTCATACCTCCTGTCCTGACAGGTGTAACTTTCCAGAGGCAGCCACTTTTTTTTTTTTTAAGTATTATATGGTTATTCATGAATGCCTGTGGCTTTCCTCTTCAGCCACTGTTTTCCTGAAAATTTTGTTAAAGCTTATAACTTAGCGTTAGTTATTGTTTGCAGTTCTTCCCATTCATGTTGATACTAATTACCAAGTTATTTCCTTAACTTCACATTATCCCTGCTGTTATGGAAACTTTCCTTAAAAGTTTCACCCTAACTGTTCTTGGTATTTTGAAGAGACCTTGAGTCTTTGCCAAAATTTTTGATTTAAAGCCATGACTCTTGACTCAAATAGACTCAGAAACTCTTGTTGTATTCTATAGATAACTATTCCAAAGTGAAATTCATAAGTAACATGACCTTTCTACACTCAAAAATAAATATAAATTATGTTTTAACCAAAAAAGAAATAATGGGAAAAGAAATAAAGGGAAAGATATCTCAATTGAATGCAGAGTTCCAGAGACTAGGAAGGAGAAATAAAAAGGCCTTCTTAAATGAACAGTGCAGGGAAATAAAGGAAAACAATAGAATGGGAAAGACTAGAGATATCTTCAAGAAGCTTGGAGATATCAAGGGAACATTTCGTACAAGGATGGGCATGGTAAAGGAAAGAAAAGGTAAGGACCTAACAGAAACAGAAGAGATGAAGAGGTGGCAAGAACACACAGAAGAATTGTACATACAAAAAAGTCAAAGACCCTAATAACCACGATGGTATGGTCTGTCACCTAGAGCCAAACATCCTGGAGTGTAAAATCAAGTGGGCCTTAGAAAGCATCACTATGAACAAAGCTAGTGAAGGTGATGGAATTCCAGTTGAGCCATTTAAAATCCTAAAAGATGATCCTGTTAAGGTGCTACACTCATTATGTCAGCAAATTTGGAAAACTTGGCAGTGTCCATAGGACTGGAAAAGGTCATTTTTCCTTCCAAAGAAGGGCAGTGCCAAAAAATTGTCAAACTAGTGTACAGTTAGGTCATTTCACATGCTAGCAGGGTTATGCTCAAAATCCTTCAAGTTAGGCCTTATCAGTATGTGAATCAAGAACTTCCAGATGTATAAGCTGGATTTAGAAAAGGCAGAGGAACTATAGATCAATTGCCAACATCTGTTGAAATATCGAAAAAGCGAGAGTTCCAAAAAAACATCTACTACTTCTGCCTCATTGACTATGCTAAAGCCTTTGTGTGGATCACAACAAACTATGGAAAATTCTTAAAGAGTTGTAAATACCAGACAACCTTACCGGCTTCCTGTGAAACCTGTATGCAGGTCAAGAAACAGCAGATAGAACTGGACATGGAACAACTGACTGGTTCAAAATTGAGAGAGGAGTACGAAAAGGCTGTCTATTGTCACCCTGCTTATTTAACTTCCATGCAGAATACATCATGCCAAGTGCCAGGCTGGATGAAGAACAAGCTAGAATCAAGATTGCTGGGAGAAATACCAATAACCTCAGACATGCAGATGATGCCACTCTAATGGCAGAAAGTGAAGAGCTAAAGAGCCTCTTGATGAAGGTGAAAGAGTAGAGTGAAAATGCTGGCTTGAATCTCAACATTCGAAAGATGAAGATCATGTCATCTTGTCCCATCACCTCATGGCAAATAGAAGGGGAAAAAGTGGAGGCAATGACAGACTTTATTTTCTTGAACTCCAAAATCACTACAGATGGTGACTGAAGCCGTGAAATTAAAAGACACGTGCTCTTGGAAAGCTGTGACAAACCTAGACAGGGTATTAAGAAGCAGAGACATTACTTTGCTGATAAAGGTCCATCTAGTCAAAGCTGTAGAGAAGACTCAATCCTAAAGGTCCATCTAGTCAAAGCTGTAGAGAAGACTCAATCCTAAAGGAAATCAGACCTGAATATTCTTTGGTAGGTCTGATGCTGAAGCTAAAGCTCCAGTACTTTTGGCTACCTGATGCAAAGAGCTGACTCATTGGAAAAGACCCTGATGGTGGGAAAGGTTGAAAGCAAAAGAAGAGGGTAGCAGAGAATAAGATGGTTAAATAACATCACCTACTCAATGGACATGAATTTGAGCAAACTCTGGGAGATAGTGGAGGACAGCAGAGCCAGTGTGCTATGTCCATGGGTTGCCCAGAGTCAGACACAACTTAATAACTGAACACAAAGTTTATTTGAAGCAATCTGTATTTCAAACATGCATGCGCTATTACACTGTAAACAGTATGGTAATCAGATTTCATATCTATTTATTATGAATAAGTTTGAATTTATAAGTAAAAAAGGTCGAAACACAGTCTGTATCAGAAGTACAAGAAAACGTAAGAGCAGTATTTTTAGTGGACATTAAAATAAAATTTAGTACTAGGATACAGAATAACAGATCATACATCTGATAAGAGAGAGAGAAATAACTTTTAACTTCAGACTACTGACTGGGGAAAAAGGAAGTAAGATACTCTGGCAGGTGAGCTGACCTTATTTATAACATAGTGAAAAAGTGGGAGTGTTAATTGCTCAGTCATGTCTGACTCTTTGTGACCCCATAGACTGTAGCCCACCAGGCTCCTCTGTTCACGGAATTCTCCAGGCAGGAATACCAGAGTGGGTAGTCATTCCCTTCTCCAGGGGATCTTCTCAATCCAGGGATCAAACTCTGGTCTCTCACATTGCAGGCACATTCTTCACAGTCTGAACCCCCAGCAAAGCCCCTATTTATAACATAGTGTCACAGTAATTCTTTATGTAATTATGTGGGATAGGTACTAGTATTTCCAACATTATTTTTGAACATTATTACATGTGAAAGAAATAGAGGCAAAGGATGAATTAGGAAAAGACACATTAGTATAGGAAGCCATATAAAAGTTGTGCAGTTGACTTCTGCCAACATAAATAATGTCAGTGTGTAACTTTTACAGCATGAATAGCCTTTTGTGCCCTACCCAAAAAGGATGACAGTCCAGAAAAACATGAAGTATTTCAACAACAAAACTATTAATGAAGTTCTGTAACATCCTCATTTTTTTGTGTATCACTGCCAATGATACTTGGTTCTAAAACAATCATCAATATTAGTTACATATTTATATGCAAGTCTGTATATGCTCAAGGATTTGGTTTTGGCAAATCAGATGTGGCAGCAGAATTGCCATTATGCTGTAATTTTTTTCTTTAGAAATCATGAATAACCTTAGGTGAAGTTTTCAGCAAAACAAAATACAGCCTTCCTTCAATTTATATGTTAGTTGTATTCCTAGAGATTCGATGTCTATTAATAAACTGTGAAAAATAGTTAACGTTAAAACAGTTATCTTTTATGTTCAAAAAGTTTTAATCTATATGACCATGTATTGAGATATTTGAAAGACTTGCAATAATAATTTTTTGTTGAGTTTGGCTGTTGCGTGAATTGCCAGATAATCTGGTATACCTGGCTTTTAATCACTAAAGTTTCAGTGAGTCCTCCCTACTAATTGAGATAATCAAAAATGTCCCTTACATTTCCAGAATGCTCCCTGCATGTGGTTAAAGTCTTACGGATTTGTTTTCTCTTTTCTTGCTTCCACGCAAGTTAAAGTTTCCTGCCTCATTAATCAGCCCTTCCTGTTTTCTTATCACTAGTCCAGCACTTTCTTTTTTTCTGTTTTTAATTCTGTAAGATGTAGGTCTTTTAGTTTCCAAACCAATATTCTGCCTGTTCCTGTGCATCTCAGACTATCCACTTAATACCTCCTACCCTTTCCCCAAAGAAGTTTCCTAAGAGGTATGATATGAGGAATTTCTTGGAATTTTTACATTTTATCTTAAACATTCATATCTTTATTAAGCTTATTAAGTCATGTTTTCATAAGTAAAAATTTCTTCCCTATGTATCTCTTGACTAAAGCTGCTGCTCCAAGAAGATGAGCTGTATTGGCCGAGTGGCTTCAAGTACTTACATACCGGGCTGTATGCTTCCACTAAAAGGAGCCCACGCTGTGAAGTGCAGCTCTGTTGATGCAGGCTCTTTTTAAAACTGTGATTATTGTTCCAGTTTTAAGGACTCAGAAAGAATACTGGGAACTACTTTTGAGGGGGCACTTTCTTGGTGAGGGGCCGCACTGTAGGACAAAATTTGAAGCTTAATGTGTCTTCTGTTTAAAAAACAAGGTAGAAAATAATACTTAAAACAGTTTTTCAGGACTATAGTTCTTTATTCCTTGTATCTCATTTCTTGTAATCTTTTTACTGTTGTTATCATATTTTACCTCTCTGGAAAGGAGAACCTGTTACCGTGTTTCCTTTCAGGTCACGCTGTATGAAGTTATATAACAATTAACTTTGAAAGATTTTTGAATTCTTTGTTTCTTGGACTTGTCTTCATCACATTTGCCCTGATTTTTAATGCCAGGGGAATCTAATGGTCTTGGTTAGACCATCTCCAAAGAGCCAGATAACAGTACTTTTTGTTCCTCACAGGTCGTCTCTGTCCCCTGAGTTTCTAAGATGGGATGGTCACATTTAAAAACCTACTTTCCACTAAAGATTCTATTTGTAAATAATACAGTAGAATAGCAAGTGTTCATAACCAAGGGATAGAAGTGTGACTTTTTATAAACATTTTATTTTAGAAAATTTTCTTAAAGAACACTTTAATATGGCATGCTTTTAGAACTGGTATTTTGTTTTGAGTACTTTCGTCTTAGATGTATTCTGACACATTTTGAAACAGTTCTGTCAGCTGACTGCATGTGTTCATGACTATTTTTAGAATACTATTTTAGTAATCAAAAGTGAAAGGTTGCTTCATTTGTTAACTGTTTGTCTTTCAAGTCCTAAACTCCTGTGCCTTATATATTTGTCTGTACTGAAACCACTGCTTAGAATGCCATGTATTTCCACATGATTTTAAAAGCTGGTCCCATTGTTCGGAGCAAGGATATAAACCTGCTTCTCCTTTCCCCGGGTCTTCTCTGTCCCGTCCTCTTCCTACTTTGCTTCCTTTCCCTCTTTGTCCTCCTTTCTTTTTGCCTCAGGGGCAAAATACCCTTTTTACTCTTAATCTGTCTTACTCTCTACTGGAGAAACAATTTTTAGGGGTTTTGTTTATTATTATTCAGTAGAAAAATGAAAATCTGTGAACTTAATACCAGCTGTGAACTTAATACTAGCAACTTAAGAGGTGCTTATTGTTTACTTCATAAGAGAAGCGTTTGAATCTTTGGGTCATGGTTTTATGTCGTGAAACAATGTGCCATGCACTTAACTGGAGTAGCATATTACAAGTTACACACTAAGCAAAGGAGAAGAGGGCAGATGATGAGATGGTTGGATGACTTCACCGATGCAATGGACATAAACTTAGGCAAACTCTGAGAGACGGTAACGAACAGGGAGGCCTGGCGTGCTGCAGTCATGGGGTCACAAAGACTCAGATACGACTTGGTGACAGAACAACAACAAAATTCTGTGTGACGTGGCTGTGATACATGACTGCTTGCCGATAAGCAGTGTTAGATTTTAAAAGATTAGCTTTGAGATGGCTAGTGTTTGACTAACTGATGGTAGATTTGTTTGATTTAGGAAAAACAGGAAACAGTGGATGTATTAGATGACAGGGAGGTTGAAGGAGAGGTATGTAGAATATACCAGGGTTACAGTTTCCGAGTTCATTTATGAAAAAGCCAGTCTGATTACCCTGAAGTTAATTTTTAGCTTGAGAATTGTGAAGTGAAGCTGAACCTTCTGGCCATGGGCAGTCCATACGGCTCTCATCTTGACTCTATGGTTTGCTGTACATTTCTTTGGTTTCGACATGAACCATTTTATAAGGTTTATATAAGTCCACTATCTCAGTAACTGGAGGTCAAAGCTTTTGGCTTTCCTCAGGCTTCTCTGCTACATCTTTGGCATTTACTTTATTAACATAAGGAATCATAAGGAACTTCTTCCCAAAAAGGAAAATTCACACAGAGTCATTTGCTGTAACTGGGACAAGAGCTCAAGAATTGGGACAGGAACTTACTTTCTGCCCTGATAAACAGGGTGGCACTTGGGGGGAAGACTTTCCTATTTTGATGCCATTTCCTAAATATAAATTAATAGTTACTCAGAGGCAGTAGAACAAGTGTAAAAGCAAAATTAGTACAAAATTTTAGTTCTTAAGGAGATTGAAAATAAATATGAAATAATTATAGTTAACATTTATTGTGCTTAATTGTGGGCCAGGTAACTGCTTTCTTTATATTGTTTAATTTTTGTAAAAGCCTAATGAGAGGTAGCTATTATTGCTCTTACATAGATATGAGGTTATATAATATTTCTCTCCTACTAAATAGTGGGACAAGTGTTCACCTTCAGATCTGTCTGACTCTGAGCCCAAGCTGTGAACCATTCATTACATGGTATACTGTGGCTTTCTTTCCAAACTAACATGCCTTTACTAAGAGGGAAGAGGGTCTGAGAAAACCCAACCAAAGCTTAGTTCCTCTGTTAGATCCCTTTTGATTTATTAAAAAAAAAAAAAAAGAAAAGAAAAAGAATTTTGAATTGTTGTCACTTTAACATTAGAAATTTCCAACAGTTGGGAAAACTTAAGTGATTATTCACTGTCTCTAAAAATTAGTGAAATATAATCTAGTAGCATCTAGCCTTAATCTTTTATTTTATTTTTAAACAGAAACATTGTTCCCTTCATCTTGAGAGATTACAAGAATCACAAAAGGTCACTATACAGATATCACAGGTTAGAGAGATTGTACCCTTTTCTGGATAAAGAGCATAAATCCATTGGCACAGGCTTATATATAAGGAGGGGTTGAATTTGACTTCATTGAGATGAACTGAATCACATTCCCACACACCCCATTCCTCTAATGAGTGAAGTGACAGCTATCAAGTCTTACAATTAACCACCTGTTCTTCTGAAGCGTGCAGGAACCGGAGAAAGCATAGCTATGCAGCCTTTTGTGACTGGCTTTCTAGAATCATTTTTGATGTTATATAAAAGTTTGTTGGTAGAATAGAAGAGTTACCAGTAAGCATAGCAGGTTTTCTGTGTTGTACTATCAAATAGAAATACTGCCACAGAAATAGTTTAAAAATAAATGTAAACTTAACATGAAAACAAATATTAGGAAGTGTAGAATTGTAGATCTTCTGCTTATTTCCTTGAATCATAAGTTTACCATTTTACAATTTTTTTTTTTAGAATTACCTTTTTTAAAAGTCTATAATTAAATTGATCTCTTGTCCTGTTTGTGCCCTGATGGACCTTCACATCTCACCTATGAGTTCTAAAATTTGTTTCTCAGTGGGGGTCTTCAGTCCAAACTAAAAGATCCGAAGATCCATGCTTTTATTTATTGCCCTGATAGAAAAGGTTTATAGAGCTTTGTAAATTAATAAATATATAAATATATTAGTGATAGATGTATGTACATAAATGAACACAGCCTTGTTATAAGCCCTTCAGAAATGCCCAGGAGTAAAAATCATAGTTGTGGTCTTCAGGGAGTTGTAAATGTAGTTGGAGAGAAGCTTGCCCCACTCTCCCCACCTTTACAAAAAAAAAAAATAGGCAGGCTTAGATGTTCCCTCAGTTAAACTCTGTTTCTGAATTGGTGAGTTTTTTGTGAGAGAAGTTAGTACCTCTCTTTGATAATCAGAAGATGCTCCACGGTGGCTCTCTAGCCATGTGGCCATCTTCTTTATTTTAGAACTACCTCATGAGTTGTAGCCCAGTTTCCTCTTCAGCTAATTTTGTTCTAAATATTTACTTTTGAAATTAAAGAAGATTCTTACTGCTTCAAGTAATGAAGTTAATAGTTTTCTTTCTTGGTTATATACTACATTGATTACTTGTGCTGAGTTTGGTTTGTGTTATTCCTTAGAATTTCCTTAAGAATTTCTTAAGATTAGTTCTTAAGCTTTCAGAGACATTGGATAGACTTCTGGATTTAAGAATTCAAGAAGGTTAATGAGAAAGTGTCAGGTGGAAGCACTGCCTAAAAGTTACCTCTCTCTCCCATAATTTTTTCTCTTGAGATGTAGGGACTAGCTTTATTTCTACCTGTATACCTCATACTATAAGTAGGCACACATTTATTTTAACATTCCAATTTGAAATCACTCTTTGTTTTGTTGATTTGTATTTGACCTCTTTTGACTGTGGCCTAGTTAATATTTTAAGTCTTCCATTCTGGTGATACGTGTTTAAACTAGTACACACTAGACTTTTCATTAAAATAGAAGTGTGATTTATAAGTTCATATACCAGTGTTTATTTTGCTTTACTAAAGTCACTTGAACCACCTACAAGTTGGAAAATAAATTACAGCCTTTAATATTCATCAACAAACTTTTTAAGTAGCTGGTCAAAAAGTTGGCTGTTGTTATTTTGATAATTGTTCCTGGGAATACAGTGCCTTGGAGGCATGTAAAACTCACCAGTAGGATACAGAAAACTAGTCTCCTGCAGCTGCTGATAGAAGCACTCTAGACTTTGCTGTTTGTTTGAAGCCTCTGAGCATACTTCTTGATGTGTTGATAAGTATGGTCATTGCTGCCCACTTTGTAAAGATTGAAGATGATTTGCCCTTTTTCCAGTTTTCTTCCCTTTAGTTCATTGTATAGAATGAACAAAATGAAGACAAAGGAAAGAGTAGATTACAGCATTTAGGTAGTCATTAGACTTTTATGCATATGAAAGAGGAGGATTAGTTATTGCATGTACACAGATAATACCTAACTGTGTATCTTAGAGATATTTATTAATTGAATTATATCTGTTTTTAAAATATACCAACCTAATTTACCAAATGGTTTTTTCCCCCCAGTTCTGTAGAAAATGTTCTCAAAACACTCGTGAAGAGCTGCCGACCGTAAGTAGCTTCTCAGTTTATAAATCTTATTGTTTCTGTGGACTTTTCCCCATCTTTAGTATACCTTGAAAAGGAAATTAAAGATATATATAGTGTCTGACATTGTGATGTTAGTCACTGAGCGCAAAATTATTTCCATCTCTTGAACTGAACTTTTCAGATTTCATTTATAAATTCAGAAAGGTTTAAGTGGTGTGGGTGTCAGTCACCCATTAGAAAGTAAGAATGCAATAATGTGTGTATAACTGGCTTCATTTGAAAGATATCCCTAGAGTATTGTTACTCAAGTCAAAATTATTTTCCAAAATGAGCCTTGTAGGTATTATATAAAAATGAGTAATAAGAAGGTGGCCCATACATTTTTTTTTTTATTTCAGTAGAATGTTTGAATATCCCATCTTCTGATGTTTAAAGATAAATGTGGATAGAATTTAATTTAATTAAAGTCTAGATGTATCGTCTTGAACTATTTTTTCATTCTTATTTATCAGGCTGTTCTAAGATATACTTCTGCTATGAATGCAGTGAATTCTTTTGAATGGAAATTTGTATATTTATCATATGCTTATTATAAGAGTTGAAATTAGTTTATAGATCAGATATTGTTGCTGACCTACTATACTAGTCAGTCTTGGACAAATGTATTTTCAAGATATAGAATGTCTCCTTTTTAAGAAGCTTAAGAACTAACCTGAGTTATTCGATAAGCTACTAGTGAGCATTGTCATTTTGTGAAATTTGATCATCACTGAGGTATTTACTGGTTTTTAGGTTCTTAGATAATTTGTAGAATGCCAAGCTTTTATTCTGGGTTACTCAGCTGACAGTTGAGTATGAAAAATTAGGAAGAGGATTCAGTGTGTAAGATCTTTGAAGATAGGCAGTGAAGTGTGATTCTAGTAACACAGAGATATAAAGATATAATAAGATTAATAATATGATGTATAGGCCAAACCTCCAAGTGTATTTGAAACGGTTTCCTTTTTTTTGCCCATATTCAAATCAGAAATTTTAATATGCTTGTCATTATTTTAAACCCCGGTTGCCTCCCCATTTGGATATCCATTCCATACTCAAATGGATAATGGGTCCTTATTATCCGCTTGTCTTCATTTTGTGTTTGTCTATACACTTCTGCTTTTATTTTTCTGAACCTTCTGTGCCCTAGGGATGCTCCTGCCCATATCTTAGAGTTTTAGAATGTTAGAGCCTGTAGAGGGGGAAGGCAATGGCACCCCACCCCAGTACTCTTGCCTGGAAAATCCCATGGATGGAGGAGCCTGGTGGGCTGCAGTCCGTGGGGTCGCTAAGAGTCGGACATGACTGAGCGACTTCACTTTCACTTTTCTCTTTCATGCATTGGAGAAGGAAATGGCAACCCACTCCAGTATTCTTGCCTGGAGAATCCCAGGGACGGGGGAGCCTGGTGGGCTGCCTTCTGTGGGGTCGCACAGAGTCAGACACGACTGAAGTGACTTAGCAGCAGCAGCGCCTGTAGGACCAGATCATCTAGCTCAGTCGTTTCTTATACACAGGAGAACTCAGGGTCTACTGAGGGTAAATGGTTTGTTCCTTAGGTGCCAAGAGGTTCCTGGGCTGATATTCTTTCTCACTTTGCTGATTATCTGTTTCTTATATAGACTGGGTTCCCTGTGACAGGATTTTTTTTTTTTTTCTATTGCTATTATACAGCACACAGGAAGAAAAAAAACAGCAATCATGTTTTAAGTTTGTAGATGACTTGAATGACTTTGTATTTTATCTGAGATTTATCAGCTTTATAGCATTTTTCCAAGTCCAAAGACAAGAAGAAACTTTTACCTTATCTAACTTAAGTGTGACAGGCTGTTTATTTTAGAATTGCAAAAATGTGTTTCTTGTCAGCTAACTTAGTGTGTGATAATATCTTATGAATACATTCCCCTTCTCCCCCCTTTTTGTCAGTCATATAATGATGTAGAGCTTTTAGTCAATGATCAGATACATGAAAACTTTTTTTATTAGGTATTTTCCAGCAGATTCCACAGCTGAGATGCTAGAAGAATGGCGGCCTTTAATGTGTCCTTTTGATGTAACAATGCAAAAGGCCATCACTTATTTTGAAATATTTCTTCCTACTTCCCTTCCTCCAGAACTTCATCATAAAGGTTTTAAGTAAGTGTATATATGTGTGTGTGTGTGTGTGTGTGTGTGTGTGTATCAATAGATTCTAGAATATAGTAGGGAATGCATATATGTATATATGCATACATACATATATGTATGTATGTATGTAGGCAAACTAGTACAGTAATAAGTAAAAAAGAAATTACCAACTCAAGCATTATGTTTCTTACACTTGAAGTGTGTGTGAAAGCTAAAACAATTAAATATCAGTTTGCAAATAAAGAGAAAGTAAGGCATTTATATATCAAGCCACATAAGATGTGGGCTTTCAAAGATATTGGGAGAGAAGGAATGATAACTGCAAAAAGGAAATTGAAAATTTCAATAAATAGGCAGTGATAGAAATGTTACATTGCATAGAGTTTAGGGAAGGGAAAAATGTTTTTCTAAACCTCGATTTTAACCCTCATCATGTAGTATAGATTTTCTTGGGTCTCTCTCTCTCTCTCTCTTATAACTACAGGTATATAGTAAACCCTAGAATGAAAAATACTTAGATTGTACTTTTATGAAAAAAGGAACAGGTATAAAAAAAAACTAGAAGGATAATAGTACATATCAGTCTATTATGGGTGGGAGGGTTACTCTGCTTGGCCCTCCCACCATCTCTCCCAGCATGCTTTCTATAGTGAGATGTCACATCTTTCATATCTGTCAAGTCAGAAATTTTGTATCTAGCTATATATTTATGAAATTTTAGTTTTAATTACAAACTTCTAAAAACTTTTAATTTCTTTGACATTTGTGAAAATTGGTTAATAATCAAGTGTGTTTTTGCCCCTGTATTCTCTTCACTTTCTTTACTTTGAGATACTTTTTCCCACTTTAATTGCTCCTAACACTTTGTGACTCATTTTTTTAATGGAACTATTACTGTAGTGCTAGTTAATGGTGTAATTACTAATTGGCCTATTAAGGAAAAGAGAGTAAGGGAGAGTTGCAGGAACAGGTAGTGAAAGGAAAGCATTAAAGGAGAAGGGCATGGAGAGGAAGGAGAAGCTTAACAGTGTTAGATAGGGATAGACAGTTATTTAGCAATAAAGTAGAAATTTGATGAGATAAATAAATTGAAAAGGGAATATTCAGACAAAAGTAATCTTTTGTTCCATTAAGTTTGTAACTTTCAGTGTTACTTTTTCTAGATTTTGTAGTATCAGTAAGAATAATAGATTTTTAAAAAATACAAAGGCTATCATATGGCTTTAAACCACTTTCTGTAAATCACTTGCTATTCATAACATTTTTCTTCTTCAGACTTTGGTTTGATGAGCTAATTGGCCTTTGGGTTTCAGTGCAAAATCTCCCACAGTGGGAGGGGGTGAGTATCCCATTTTTTTCTCATATACATTTTAGTTTGAAAGTAGCTATCAGATCATTTGATAAGTAACTTCAGTTCCATCGCTCAGTTGTGTCTGACTCTGTGACCCCGTGGACTGCAGCATGCCAGGCTTCTCTGTCCCATCACCAACTCCCGGAGCTTGCTGAAGCTCATGTCCATTGAGCTGGTGATGCCATCCAACCATCTCATCCTTTGTTGTCCCCCTCTCAGTTCCTTAAAATTGGCTATTAATGATGTTGTAATCAGTTTTTTAGAATTGTATTTGCTGTATTCCAAGAGAACTAGACATTTCTTTATATTTCTTTATTTTGGTTTTGTCACTATATGGAAGTATATGCATGTACTGTGAAGTACATGAAGAGGAAGGCCCTGTTGTACCCCCCATTCGTGTGCTGCTAGACACCTGGTGGATGTTTTCTATGTGTATTTGATTAAAAACTTCTTTATCTGTTTTTTGCACTGTGGATGATGCTTTGTCATCTCCTTTTTTAAAAAATAAGCATTTCAACTGCATTTGATTTTATATGGGTGACGAGAATCAGGACCTAAGTTTGGAAATTTGAAAAGACTGAGATATAAATATTAAATTCAGTTGTGCCAATAACGATTGTTCTGAAAAGAACAAATGGATAAAGGATGTGACTGTGACCCCTGAAAACAACAAATGTATTTACTTAACTGTCTTTCTTTTTTGTTTACTTTCAGCAACTAGTAAATCTCTTTGCTCGATTGGCTACAGATAATATAGGGTACATAGATTGGGATCCATACGTACCAAAGGTAATTAAGAGCATTTGAGCAAATACAATAGCACTGACATCATCTTTATATCTTTATGGAGAAGTGTGTGTGGTTGCTGATTTCTAGCACCACCAAATTCTTTGATTGTTAGTAAAAACATAAGTAATTTATAAGGATGGGTCATTTATTTTCAGAAAGTAATTAGAATCATATCAAGCTATCATAAGTGTTTGATTTTTTTTGTCTTACCAGTGCAGGGCATGAACTCTTTAAGTTTCAGAGTGAGTAATTTATAAAGTACTAGGAATATTATTCAAGGTGTCATACATTGGTCCCTTCCAGTGAATTTTTTGTACCATATTGTTCTTCTAGAGTATTCCCCACTTTTAAAATCACATTGCACCCCTTGCTAGAGTAAATAAAGCTGGAAAATGCCTCTAGGTACGCCGCATCTCGGGTGTTGTTTTCCATGCAGGAGAATCACCTGTGGCACTTCAGGAGGACTGCGGTCTGGCTGTGGTTGGTTCTGATGCCCACGGGCACTGGAGCAGGGCTGGGAGCAGCAGAAAGCAAATGCTCTGATGGCCTTTGCTTGAGCTGCCTTCCTCTGTTGCCAGCCAGTAGAAACTAAGATGGAGAAGTCAATTTCTCCCACCTTTAGCCCCCATATTTGACATATTTGATTATGTTTTAAATATAAATCTAATTGTATTAAGATCTTAAATACTGATTAAAATGCAGATTCTTAGGGGAAAATAAAATCTTAAAATTTAAAGAGGTAGAGAAATCAGCTAGAAAATATTTTTGTGCATCCTTGGCTTGGAATGAAAACATAGGAAGAATAATTTTGTGTGCATTTAGCGAGGCAGAATGTAGTCAAAATACTTCACATTGAACTACAGTTACCTACTGTTTGTCTTTTTATGCTTAACTTTGTGTCATTGGCCTGTTTTGAGGTACCTGAGTGTGAGTGCTTCATAACTGCATGCCTATGACCTCAGAGTGTCATTTTAAAAAGGTATACAGTTATTTATATGAATTCCTAAGGAATAAAGCAAATTACCAAACAGTATATCATAAAAACTAATCAAATGAAAATATATACCGTAACAACAATATATAACACGTAGGTTATTTAATGAACGAATTACTTGCTGTTTGTCAATAGTTATCCTTAGTTCTTTTTTTCTTTTTAAAGGTATTTACGAGAATTCTGAGAAGCTTGAACCTCCCAGTGGGAAGCAGTCAAGTGTTAGTTCCAAGATTTTTAACAAATGCTTATGATATAGGACATGCTGTAGTATGGATCACTGCCATGATGGTTTGTAGTACATTATGTTTGTTTTATATAGTTCCTATAAATTTTGGGTTAACCATACAGAAATTCTGCATAATTGCATAAGTCTAAATTAGTGGCTTAGTTGGTTGTTTGATTCTTGGATATTTTCTGATGCAGTAAACTTATGTTTCTCAGACTCAGAATGTAGTCATAATGTACCATGTATAAATCTCCTTAAATGATGGACCTTTAAAGTAAGGGTCAGAAGATCAGAGTTTTTATTACAATGGTCATTTTGTAATGTATGAGAAATACCAAATCACTGTGTTATGTACTGGAACTAACAGAGGTGTAGGTCAGTTATACTCTAAGCAGGGGCACAGAGTTTCAAGAGATTCGGAATATCTGTAACAGTTTGACAGACCGAGAACCAGAATCACGGGTAAAAGAACTTTCCCAAGTCAAATTGATAAGGTGAGATTTGAAAGCAGAGTTTGGCATATGCCCAGTAGTGATGCAGTTATTGTCAGTGTTCACATAAAACATTACACTGAACACAAAGCTTGTTGACAAAGTAATCTTAGTGAAGGGAAAGAGGCATAAAGGATTATTTTTCCAACATCATTGAAGAGAAATAAAAATACAGTCTGTATTTTTACATCGTCTTTCAAATAGGAGTATTAGACCAACTTTTGTGCCACAGTTCTCTAAGTTTTCATCCACATTGCCTCGCAGTTACCTCCTTTTGGAATTATTCTGCATGTGACCCTCGATACTGCTCTGTGTTTGCCATTTTCTCCCTGGTTACACTGCTCGGCTGGCTGTTTTTGTTGGAAAGACGGAATGGTTGTGAGAAGTTCAGCTCTGAAATTGTCTACGATTCACCTTTGCCTGTGCTGGGTTCTCATAGCTCGGGGGCTGCCATCCAGCTGCAGTGTGCGGGCGTCTCACATGGTGGCTTCTCCTGTCGTGGGGCATAGATATTAGGGCACGTGGGCTTCAGTGATTGTGGCTCCAGACTTTAGAGCACAGGCTAATTAGGTGTGGCTCACGGGCTTAGTTGCCCCAGATCATATGGGGTCTTCCCAGATCTGGGATCGAACCTGTATTTTCTGCATTGGCAGGCAGATTCTTTAACACAGAGCCAGCAGAGAAACTCAGAAGTTTAGATAGTAAATTTCATTGTAAGATTAAAAGAAAAGAAACTTTCAAGCTTTTCTTTTTTGGTTGTTATTTTGTTATTAAACAGAGGGGAAATCCCATTTTCTTTCTGATATTCAGTAAGACCAGAAACATTTGAATATTTATCATCTTTTTTAAGCAGTGAGTTGGAACTTGGGCTTTAGGGACCACAGGATCAGATAGTGACTGGTATCAGGCTCATTTTAGTTGCTGTTGCTCACACAGTTGTTTGTATTGGCAGCTTCATTTTGTGTTAAATATGAATATTTAATATAATTAAAAGTCAACAATGTTAGAAGTTTGAAAATTTGGGGGATTTTGCTATGGAATCATGGTCTCAATAGTTTGATCTAAATTGGGAAATGGGACTTTGATTTCAGCAGAAAGACATGCTCCTGCTGTTACAGGGTAGTCCACTTTAGGTCTGTTGTGGTTCTTTTTTTAATTGAAATATAGTTGATGTATAATACTATGTTAGTTTTGAGTATGTGACACAGTGACTTGCTATTTGCATACATTATGAATCTGTGCTGTTTCTTGAAAAAGATCATCTTGAAACAGATAGTTTCAAGGCCTTTATTATTATATTTTAGTCCTATATTCCCAAGGTGGTTCAGCTTGGTAAAGTGAATGTTAGCCTTTTCCTCCTTTCCCCCTCCCCCTGCAACCCTAGTTATATTGCTGTTTGGTTGGTAGTTTTGTGTGTTTGTTTTGGTAATAGATTAAGGAAAAAAAAATCTTTTTCTTTTGAGTCAAAATATGGTCAAATATAACAAGTTTAATCACTTGAAACATTTAGAAGTACTAATAAATATGTGAATGCATTTATGTAAATCTATATTTCCTGCAATGAGAAATTCTTGAGTTCTTCAGTCATTTAAGGAATGTTTTTACGCTTAATGTGGCATACTTGGTTATTTTAAGATGAATACCTTAGCAGCAAAAGTTATTTACCTACAAACAGTAAAAGATACTGTTAACTCTGAATTGAAAGATATCTTTTCCATTTTATGATTCGATTTCAATAAGTTGCCCTTATTTTTAGTAGACTGTCTTGAATTGATTTATATGAAATTCATCAGGGAATTGTTTCTGACTTTTATTCAGAGGTGGAACTGGCTTTTGCCAGCAGGATGAATGTGAGCGACATTAGTGGTTTGTATATAGGCCTGGGCCTGTTAACCCCTTCAATTTTACAGAATTATGTGGGTACTAATATTGCTGCTCTTTTATCTGAACAGGGTGGACCAAGTAAGCTGGTGCAAAAGCACTTGGCTGGTTTGTTTAACAGCATCACATCTTTTTACCATCCTTCAAATAATGGCCGGTGGCTGGTGAGTAATGTTCATATTTTACTCTTACGGTTTGGAATTTTATTTTAAGATATAGTCACATGTGACTGTTGCCTATTATGTACATTTTCTATAGTTTAAGCTTTCCTTGTGTGAGCATGATTGTGTTTACATTAAGGTGCCATGTTTACAGAACATATAGAAATAAATACTAGTAACTGGTGACAAAATGCCACGAAACAGTGGAATCATCTTTTCAGTTTTATTGTGTGTATGTTTTTTTTAAGTTGCTGGGTTATGGCTTTTCAAGTAATGAAAGACTCATGTGATGCTAGAAATTAAAACTGAAATTTGAAAGTGTTTATTATTATCAATGATTAATTGGTAAGAGTATTTTATTCTAACTAGTTAGACCATACAAGTTCTTTGTAATAAGATTATGCAAACTGAAAAAAAAAAAAAAAGATTATACAAACTGTTAAACAGCAAGGTCCTAGTGTAGCACAGGTGAGTATATTTAATGTCCTGTGATAAACCGTAAAGGAAAAGAATATGAAAAAGAATATATGTGTATAACTGAGTCACTTGGCTGTACAGCAGAAATGAACAGCATTATAAATCAACTATACTTCAATAGAATTTAAAAAATGAAAAGATAGGTTGTATTTTAAAATTATTATACAAGCTGTTATTTGAAAAATTTTTACTTGGGACAGTAGAGAGGAGCTGTGAATATCTCTGTGAGAACGACAGCCTACCTAGGACCTTCTGCTTCTGTCTCCCCAGAACAAGTTAATGAAACTACTTCAGCGGTTGCCAAACAGCGTTGTTAGAAGATTACATCGTGAAAGATACAAGAAACCTTCTTGGTTAACTCCTGTGCCTGATAGCCATAAGCTTACAGATCAAGATGTTACAGACTTTGTACAATGCATTATTCAGCCTGTCCTTTTGGCTATGTTTAGCAAAACTGGTAGTTTAGAAGCAGCCCAGGCTCTGCAGAACCTTGCACTCATGAGACCGGAGTTAGTAATACCCCCTGTACTTGAAAGGTAAGTGTAGATTCACATGTTTCATTGAAGCCTCAGCTGTGTTCACTGTTACTCTGGTTATCTGTCTCTTCTACTCTCTGCTCGGCTTTCTTTTCTTTCCTGTGGCTTGTTTTGCTATCTTGGTACTTATTCCTGTTCCTAGAGGGGAAGCAAGATATTTAAACCTAATGATTGGTAACTCGATAAAGATTTATTGACAAGAAAAAGAAAATTGACATGAAATGAATAAAATAAATATTTTGACTTATGTGCTCATTTTAGTTATTGAAGTTTTTGCTTATAAGTAAACCTCTGGCTGTTTTGTTTCACAAAATATGAGTGTCACTAAATATTGAGAACATGGCGGTGACAATAATTCTGGATGTCTGCTTCTTAGGGTCCATGATAGAGAAGGAGATTTGTTTAGCTTTATTATTTTCATGTATTATATGTATAACCTTGTGTGAATTATTTCTACTGTGTCAATTTCATTGTATTCATTTTGTTTTGTATGTTGGAATAGTAACAAAAACAGTTCTCCATTTGCCTCATCGCTGTCCTAATACAAGCTTGGTGTGCTTCACAGGAGAGAGCCACTGTCAGTGGTCTTGAGTGTTCATGAGCAGATGGCTTACGCTTTCTTGTATTCATCCTTTGCTGCCTGAACTTCAGGTTTATGATTCTTCTCTAAATGGCTTTGTTAAAAGCAAAAGAAGAATGTTAGATTTTGGAGCCCAGAGGGATCTAATGGCTTGAGTTTCCTAAAACTCAGATTTGTCCAAGGTCCTTACCGGCAGCATGCAGATGACAGCCTGTTTTCTGGCTCACTGTTGAGAGAGGAAAATTGGTGACATTTACTTGGCGAAGGGTAACTTACCAAACG
The DNA here is from genome assembly GCA_006410675.1 of Oreotragus oreotragus. Lineage (NCBI taxonomy): Eukaryota > Metazoa > Chordata > Mammalia > Artiodactyla > Bovidae > Oreotragus > Oreotragus oreotragus. The sequence goes on from SJYX01009925.1 coordinate 331,402, forward strand.
AGGCTCCATTATTTGTAATTGGAGTTGCTTGTGCTATCTTGCCCTGTCTTCTTTGCCATAAATATTTAAGTTGGGCGTCACTATTCCAGCCTCCCCTGTCTTTTCGTACATGTCTTAGGGCATGGTAACTTCCAGCGTGTCCAACTTAATTAGGAGATGGAGTGTGAAAGTTCGGCAGTTGCTGCTCTGTCTTCAGCCTTCACTCTTCATTGCCGCTTGGCCTCTGCGTGGCAGCAGGAGCTCTTGGCCAGTGGGCGGGTCCCTTGATTTTCTCTGGAGAGGAGAGACTTGCCTCAAGAGACGACGTCAGTTGTTGGCAGAATTAAAATTTTGAGCTGAGGTGTTTTGGTATTCCTTTACTTTCGCTTTGTTTTGCCTTATTTCATTGTTTTCCAGGTGGTGAATTATGACTGTGAGATAAATCTTTAGTTGAAGGAACAAAGCCTATAAATACAAATACGATTATCTGTCACGTTTTTCTTTAGTAGGTAATTTTTGGACAAATTTAATCTCAACCAAGATGCTAAATTGACAAAATTGACGATACAATGATACTTTTTGAGACTCAGTTTTAATTTTGTCCTGTTTAGAAGTGGCTTGGCTAGCATTTTTTGTAGATTTTTTTTTTTTCTCTTTTAGAAAAACAGAAACTTTTTTTTTTTTTTTAACCACACCTCATGCTTTGTGGGATCTTAGTTTCCTGACGAAAGATTGAATCTGGGCCGCCAAGGCAATGAAAACATCGAGTCCTAACCACTGGACTGCTAGGGAATCTCCAAGTTAAAGTCTTTTAAAAAGGAAAAAAATTTAGACACTTGATTTTACATCTCCTGAAGACATCCTCTGCTAAAGCATTTTTGGCTTGTTTTATTCATCTTTTAAAATAAACATAGGTTTGGTAATATTTTTTAATTCTAGTTAGAAATCCTTTTTTCCTACTTTATTTAGAAATTTCCTTATTATTTATTTACCTTTTCTGTTAAGAAGAACTTAAACTAAGTGTGTTTAGGACTTTTTTCCCCTGTAGGAGAGAGTCTCAAAAGTGAAATCACTGAACCATAGCGTGAGTGTTCTTTGTTCTTAAATACTGACTTAGTGATCAAAGATTGCATCTGTCTTATTCCCCCTGTTTTATTCACTCTACTGTTAAGAATAGTCTCATGTTTTTGAGAGCTGATTTCCAACTTCAGAACACAGTCCTTTTTTAAAGTATAAAATAGGAAACACTTGAACATTTTAGTAAGATTTTTTTTCCTTTAAAAGGGAAGAGTGGAATAGTTGTGTCTTATTGCTGATTTCTAATAATCACTGATGATTAGATTAGATGCAGTCCTGTTGGAATGTGAGAATGGATTAAGATACTGAAAGAATACAGAAATCTACCAGCTAATATTATTTACAGTGTGGAACTGGCATGAGGAACTGTGGTGAGATGTCAGGGAATTGGGAAAACGTGTACCTTTCCTTTATTTCTGTGATTCTGTTAAACACCTTGAAAGCAAATGTTCACTCAGAATACTCTGCTAGTGGACAAACCTGTAATCCAAAATGCAGTTTATGAATTTAGTAAATTGTTTAATGTGTTCCATATGTTTATCTGTCATGGAAAATATTTTAAATTCTGTTTTCAAACTGCAGAACATATCCTGCACTAGAGACTTTAACAGAACCTCACCAGCTCACAGCTACTTTAAGTTGTGTCATTGGAGTAGCCCGCAGTTTGGTATCAGGGGGCAAGTGGTTTCCTGAAGGTCCAACACACATGCTACCTCTGTTGATGAGAGCATTACCTGGGGTGGATCCGAATGACTTTAGTAAATGCATGGTGAGCATATTTGTAATTCTCTTTTCTATGTAAGTTTTAATTGTGTAAGTGGATGTCCTGTTACTTTTTCTTCAGATATTCTTTAGAACACAGTAAAGTGTAAAATTTCTTAATGGCAGCAGAATTATACCTGTAGATGCCCAAGTTTATACCCATGAACACTTAGTTGATCTATATCAGGTCTTCCTTAGGTTAAGTCATTTCCCATAACTTGAATGCATTTATGATCATACAGTGTTTTAAAGCTTATTATAGATTTCCTGTTCTGTGTAAGCAGATCCATTAACAATGATAGCATATGATTATTTGTACTTCTCTTTGCATTGGTCACAAGGAGTATGATAAAAATTACTGGGTGTGAAATGCTAGATTCCCTTAATATACAAACCTGACTTCCATATTGTTCATCTTCCCTCTTCCTGGTCTCCAGCTTCTCCATCAGCATTTTCTATCTACACTTAGTTAATACTACATTTTTGGTGGGAAGCCAAGTAACTTCTTAGTGATCAAAGGTTAGAGAACTTTGTGCTTAAATCTAATAAATAACTGTATGAAAATAAATTTAGTACAACTTCATTACTCAGTTAACAGCTAGTCGATTGTGAGGAACCTTAAAATGTTCAGTTCTAAGCAAAAAGCTTTCAGAAAAATTGTTATGGTATTTCCTTCAGAATAATTTCTTTGGTACTTGATAGTAGCTTATGGTATATATGTATTTTTTGTGCTTAAATCTAATAAATAACTGTATGAAAATAAATTTAGTACAACTTCATTACTCAGTTAACAGCTAGTCGATTGTGAGGAACCTTAAAATGTTCAGTTCTAAGCAAAAAGCTTTCAGAAAAATTGTTATGGTATTTCCTTCAGAATAATTTCTTTGGTACTTGATAGTAGCTTATGGTATATATGTATTTTGGAATTAGAACTCTATGTAATTAATGTTTGCTCTTTTGCATCTTTCCATAGATCACATTCCAATTTATAGCAACATTTTCCACTCTGGTGCCTTTAGTAGATTGTTCATCTGTACTGCAGGAAAGAAATGACCTCACAGAAGTAAGGATGCTTTCTGCTTGTAAAAAGATTGGTCAACTGTGTTCTAATTCCTACTGTATATGAATAGTAATATTTGAAAGTTTAAAAGCAGCTTTGCAGAGGTGCTGACAGATTAAAATTACTGTTTTGTGACTAGAATGGTATGACTGGAGGGCCGGGTCATCACTGGTAGGATAGTCTGCAGAGCACCCACCAAAGAGGGTGGATGAAAATAGGCTATTCCAGTAAACAAATGAAATGAAAAGGTGTATATCAACTTTTTGTTTTGTTACGCAAAAAGTGATGGCATTTTGTTTTTCCATTTTATGTTAGGAATAAATCTGTTGAGGAAATTGGCATCATTCCTGTCTGGTTTTTTTCAGAACTATTTTATTTGTGACATGTATGTTATTACCTTACTTTTGGCATTCAGATGGTTAGCTAGTGAGATAATCCTTTATACATGCACAAGCAGTTTGAAAACCATTACTGATTTTTAAAATATAGCTGCCTGAACTTCTGTTTTTGGCCCTTACAAAATATGTTAATTACTATTTATTTTGGTTCCTGGAAAGTAGATGAGTTATTCTAAGTTGATAGGGGAATTTGGTGCTGTTTCTCACAGTGCTCAGTGTAATAATGTAGTATTAGACATATTTTGTAGACTATAGTTGAGTTTTATTCCGGGGGAAAAAAATGAAAGCTTATTTGAAAATTTTCTGCACATTGACATATTACAGGTAGAGCGAGAACTTTGTTCTGCCACAGCTGAATTTGAGGATTTCGTCTTACAGTTTATGGACAGGTAAGCAAGTACCTCAGATCTATTTAATGTCTGATAGATATTAAAAAAAATAACAATGTCCTGTCTCAGCAAACTTTAGCCTTGCTCTGCATTGCAACCTGTACTTAATTACTATGCAAGGGTGGTGTTTCTTCTGAGGTTACAAAGGGACAACTGATTTGTGAGCGATGTACAAATGAAATACCTATCATTTGCATTATCTTGACAATAGAGATTTATCTGATCAAATCAACCAAAAAGTTAAGCCAGTTTTTAGTTGCTAAAATTTTATTTTCTTTGGGTTATTTAGATGCTTTGGACTCATAGAAAGTAGCACGTTGGAACAAACAAGAGAAGAGACAGAGACGGAGAAAATGACTCACTTGGAGAGTTTGGTCGAATTAGGTCTGTCTTCTACATTTAGTACAATCCTCACACAGTGTTCCAAAGAAATATTTATGGTAAGAGTGCATTGCTGCAAAGAGCTAAATTCCAACTTGTATTTTTATTTGACGTTTTAAAAATTGAACTTCAGGTTGCTTGTGTGCATATCCTACCAGCTTCTCCTTGCCATATTAAAATTTGAAAAAGATGAGGAATTCCTGGCAGTTGAATAGTTACAACTCCATGCTTCCACTGCATGGAGCATGGGTTCAGTCCCCAGTGGGCAACTAAGATCCCGCATGCTGTGTGGTATGGCCAAAATAATAATAACATATATGTTAAGAAAAGGTATCTTCAACAGAAACATAAGATTATATATCCATCAGTTGATGAAAATGTAATGAGAGGCTTATGGGAACTTAATCCTGTGTTTCCCCTAAGAACTTTGGTTCAGTATTTGCTAATTCAGTGCCCACAGCAATTTTGTAGAGCATAACTACTACATATAACAAGAGTTGACTGTGAAGAAACTTTATATGCTTTACTTTGTTTCCATTTCTGTTTCTTCTTTCTCCATCTGAGATGATTATTATGCAATGTTTGTCCTTGTTAAAAGCTAAACTGCCTTATAGCTGCATGAGATATTTACTAAGATTATGTTAGTATAAAGAAGTTAACATAAATAATCTCTTATTTAACCAGAATCTTCTGAAAGGAGGTGTTTATAAGTTTCAGCCTTGTCAATCCATGTCTAGAGCTAATTCCTTCATTCAGTAATTAAAATTATCTAATTGTAAAATTAAGTAGAATGCTTCACATCATTTAGAGGACAGAGAAATACTTATAGGTTGTAATTGTCCGAATAACAAAGTAAATATTAGATACTCCTCAATATTCCCTCTGTTTTAAATTGACCAGCAAGATAATTAAATTGCATTTGCTTCCAGCAGCTTTAGTTTTGTGTTCAGCATTTCTATAGCAAATAAAATCTTGGGCCTCAAGTGTTTTGGTCGCATTAGGGTCTTGTGCAAAGGCTGTTCATAGACCTGAATGTAATATTATTAAACAAAACTTGATATATTCAGATGGTTAAATTTTTCCTACTTGATTATTTTTTAGTATAGTCTGAGTAACATTTTCTTTCATGTTTAAAAAGATGTTTCAGTTTTTAAAAAATGCTAGTTAGACATTTTCATTTTTACATTATCTTTTAATAGGTGGCCCTTCAGAAGGTTTTTAATTTTTCTATTTCACATATATTTGAAACAAGAGTCGCAGGACGCATGGTGGCAGACATGTGCCGTGCTGCAGTCAAGGTGAGTTGGGGTTTTTTGGACTGATGAAGTAATGAATCAATAGCCAACAGTTTTATGTGGTTAATTATTTTAGACATGCTTGTCATTCTTAAAATACACATATTTCTTTCATGGCTGCCCTTATTTGCCTCTGAAAATAGTGCTAGTGTGTACTTGTGACTGTTAAATATTTGTGTCTCTCAAAAACGACTTATACAAACAAATATGTTTTCAGTGCTGCCCAGAGGAATCTTTGAAGCTATTTGTTCCCCACTGCTGCAGTGTTATAACTCAGCTTACAATGAGTAAGTCTTAAGGTTATTATCTATATTTATGATTTTGAAAGTTTTTCTTGGTTTCTACAACTCTACTGATGAAAACAGATTCTCTAAGCTGTGCAGTGTTTTAATTTTGCAGTTTGGGGTGAAATTGCTTAAAACAAGGTTATCATCCAGATTGACAGGTAGCTTAGAAATTTTACCCTATTAAGTTAATGTTTTCATACATACAAGAACCATTCAGAGATTACCATAAAAATAAAAGGTATTTTGTGAGATGTGAAGGGGCAGGAGTCTGGTTGGTGTGTTTATCTTTTGAAAATTGAGTTTCCACCTCCGCTGGAGCAAGCCTAGCTTAATGACGAAAGAATGAAAAGCTTCCTAAAACAGACTTTTCTCAGCTATTAGAAGTATTAAATATAAATATTTTTAAATGATGGATTTCATTGGATGTTGTTTTTTTCCCCCACTGATACTATTTTGCTATTTTTAGATGATGATGTATTAAATGAAGAAGAGCTAGATAAGGAGTTACTATGGAATCTTCAACTTTTGTCTGAGGTATTATAAATCTGTGGAATAAGAAAATATTTCTGTGAAAATGTTGAGTTGCTCTGAGGATGTATCCTCTGTTTTTGAAAAATTGACTTCCAAACATGTAAAGTTAGAATGATTTGGATCTGACTACAAAAAGCAGATAATCCCATTTTCTTGTTTTGAAAGGAGTATGATAATGGTTGACTCTGTCTCTTANTTGCTCTGAGGATGTATCCTCTGTTTTTGAAAAATTGACTTCCAAACATGTAAAGTTAGAATGATTTGGATCTGACTACAAAAAGCAGATAATGCCATTTTCTTGTTTTGAAAGGAGTATGATAATGGTTGACTACTTCATGCCTAATGTATTTAATTATAATGTGGATAACTCATTAATTGAAAAGTTTATCAGATTTAGCATCTTCCCCTTCCCCATATTTTAAATTTGGCCATCAATCAAACTTCAGTTTCCTGTACAGTTTAGTTCAGGAACCAAAGAACAGAGAAATCCAATTAAGTTTTGTCTCTTCAGGGAGTACATTCTTGAAAAGGATGTTACTATGGCACTTAAGAGCCTAAACACAGAAAATGTGTTTTTGATGTTAAGAAAGAGTCATTGTTAGAATATAATTAAAATAACAATCTTAAAATTAATTAAATCCATTTTAAGAAACATTGTCACTATTTTAGACAACTTTAGTAGCCAAACATAGACTTTAAATATTGATTCCTGATCTTCTAAACAAAGTATCTTCAAATGTTTTCTTCCTAGATTACTCGAGTGGATGGGAAGAAGTTGCTTCTTTATAGGGAGCAGCTTGTAAAGATTCTCCAAAGAACCCTACATTTAACCTGTAAGCAGGGTTACACTCTGTCTTGTAACCTTTTGCATCACCTTCTTCGTTCTACTACACTTATCTACCCTACCGAGTACTGCAGTGTGCCAGGCGGCTTTGACAAGCCTCCTTCTGAATACTTTCCTATCAAGGCAAGCATTTTCAATAATCTAGGATTCCAGGATATATTGGGTTATTTTTCTAAGGGATTCAAAGTGTGGGTTTTTCCCCTGTTGTGTACAGAAGTGTTGCTTTTTTTTTTAATTTATTTTTAACATAGATTACTAAAACTATTATTAAAATGTTTTAAACTTGAAAAGTGTGATGTAACTTGAGGGCAGAGTGCAATAATAGCCTCACATAAACTTACTGTTACTGTTTCAGTAAGCTCACATTGGAGTGGCTCTTCAGGGAGACCTTTTTTAGGAATGATAATGAAGGAATCATGTGATGTTTGATGTATTTTTGGTGTGCATTTGTTGCCTTAGGTTTGGTTTACTTATACATTTTCTTTTAAGCCTTTTAAATTATGTGTGTATGTTTCCCCCCTCCCCCCACCTCAGCTTCTCAAATTGCTGGTTAACTGCTGTCTTGTAGGACTGGGGTAAACCAGGGGACTTGTGGAATTTGGGGATCCAGTGGCATGTTCCTTCTTCTGAAGAGGTGGCTTTCGCCTTCTATCTGTTGGACTCTTTCCTTCAGCCTGAGCTCAGCAAACTCCAGCGTTGTGGGGATGGAGAACTCGAAATGTCTAGGTTAGTTTTCTTGTATAATCAGTTAGTGATGTATAGCTGTAGACTAAAAAAACATTCTTTTCACACCTCTCCCTCTCTCTGTGGCATATCAGATGTATTCATTTTTAAGGTGTGTTTTTGGATCCCTCCCATAAATGTGATTAGAAAATCATTTTAAATGGTTTATAGTTTAGCAACAGAAAGTTTCTCATAATTAAACATCTGAAATAAGAAAACTCGGAATTTTTTCTAGTTTGCTTTTAGTGCCTTCTGCTTAGCATTTTCACTTGTGCATATTTTGGGAAGTGTGTATATATATGCCTGCTTTGTAAGGAAATGCCTGTTTTTCTGATTCACTGTGGCTTTTACTGGCTCATTTCTTTTTAGTAATTCATATTTTGGTATTACTATTACCTAGAAAAAAATCCCTAAGATTTTTTTTTTCTGTCCCAAAGAGCTTTAACAGTAAACAGTTATTTGAGACTACTTTATATGTAGTAAGAAAATTAGTATGTATCAAATAACAGGAAATTTTGAATCAGCAAATCCGCTAGGACTGGGCTTGGAAGAGGAAGCCCGTTATATCAGCTGTGTGTTGCTCTGAACTGCCTTTTGGAGTAAATGTTTACCTAGTCTGTCTTAAAATTTTGGCCATGCTGTATGGCTTGTGGGATCCTAGTTCCCTGACCAGGAATTGAACCTGGGCCCTCAGCAGTGAAAGTGCCATGTCCAACCACTGGACTGCCAGAGTGGTCCCTGCGTTACGTCACTTCAGTCGTGTCTAACTCTGTGCATCCCCATGGACTGTAGCCCTCCATGCTTCTCTGTCCGTGGGGATTCTTCAGGCAGGAATACTGGAATGGCTTGCCATGCCCTACTTCATCCATTCTAAAAGATAGACTGTAGTAGGGAATCTTCTATAATAGTTTTCCCTTTTGTTAGTGGTTGTGATCTTTGGAGAAACAGGGAAGTAGATTCAGAATTGCTTCACAAAGGGCAATCAGTTGTTGTTACTTGTGATTATTTAGATTAGTTAAATGTAAGTAGGCCTGATATTATCAGTAAATATCTGTTTAATTACCTTGTACTATTAAGTGGGTAAACTGAAAATGTTCATCATTTCTATGGCTTAATTTTGTATATTCCCAGTTGATAAAGTTCTTGTACTTCACCTTAGACTCTGCAAGGGTTTTTGTTAAATACAGACTTAGGGTCTTCTCAGATATGAAAATGGTTTTTATTTTTTCTAGAGATGATGTTCTGCAGAGTCTGACTATAGTCCACAACTGTTTAATTGGCTCAGGAAACCTCCTACCTCCATTGAAAGGAGAGCCGGTTACTAACTTGTAAGTAAAGATAACTGTTTTATATATTTTGCTGTCTTGCCACTTGGCATATATTTTACGACTTAGTCACATAATGATGAGTCACTGGTTCTGTTATTGGTTTGTTTCTGTATAACTTTAACCTTTTTGTCAATGTTAGGCTAAAAATAACTGAGGTGCAGTTTAGGTCTATAAACTTTAGGGCTTTATTCAGATTTTGCATATGGTACTAGGATCAAATAACTTCTAGTGATAATCAGTTGTAAAATATCAACTTAGAGCTATTAAGTCTGTTAGGTTACTGAGTTAATTGAGATAAATTCTTTTTAAAAAGAAAGAAAAGCACTTTTGTTTTTGGTCTATCACCGGTAAGGATTTTGTAGCAAAAAACCTGGGGTAGTTTATTTTTAATAAAATTTTGTTCTCTGTTTTTTCATTGATGTTGAACCTTTGAGACCCACCAAGTTGCTTTTATTAATTTAAGTGCTTTTCAGAGTATTATTTTGAATGAATGCCTTGATTTAGTCCATTGTCAGTACTACCATTTAAGTTGAAAAAATTAAAATGAAAGCAGCAATATCCAACTTGTAGGTCACTTACCAAGTATGTAGATGGTAGTCTCAACATCCCATCTTAGATCATTTTCTCTGAACTCCAGTATCTCATTGCTGAGAAAGTTACTGAAAATCACACAATAAGGAACCCTTGCCCTCTGAGAAGAACACAAGGGGAGAATTATTTGTTGATTTTGCAACAAGAATCTTAAGCTTCAAGGAGTGGTTTTAAAATGGCTTGCTTGTCTTTCCGTTTCCTACATAATTAGTCATTTGGAATCATACTTCATTCATAATTCCCACTTATTTCACTTATCTAAAAACTGTTTCTAGGTACTGAACTTTTTAGATTACTCCTTAGATTTAAGAGGGAGAAGTAGGGTCATTTCAGGTAAGGAAATCAATTTTAAGTTTGTCTAGAAATTTACTGAATTCTTTTAAAGAAGTTCTGTTTTTCATTAAGCTTTATAGTTTGATATAAGAGCAACTTTACCAAAATTCATTTTTTTCAAGAGATTTTATTTAAACACTGTTTTAAAGTGAGAGACTTACAGAAATGGTTTTGATTTTCCTGATGCTCTTTAACAGTGTATAATATAGTGAGAACATAGCTTAAGGCTAAGGTGTACCAAAAAGCTGCTTCACTCATCAATTGATTATATCAGTAAACTTAGTTCTGCTTAAACATGTTGAGAAGGGTGGTCCTTTAATTCAGTAGTTTGTCAAAGAACGAAGGCATGTGCCTTTTGTGTATGTAATTAGAGGACTCTTTAGTACTGAATGACAATTAGGGTACATGCTGAAGGGTCAGCTCAAGAGGCTTAGAGGTTTCGGTTGAAGTTCATATCAGCATAGAGCCAAGTGCTCTATGTTAGTAAACTGAAGCTAAGTCTTTATCCTCTCCGACTAATGTGCGTCAGGATGAAAGTTCCATATGTTTGGTTATTACAAAGCTAGTTAGGTTTGTATGTAATGAAATGCGTTTTCAATAAGGAAAACCGTGCCTAATTATAAAAAGTGTATTAAGACCCCCTTTACTATACATTATAAGCTATAAAATTGACATGAATATCCCTTTATAGGTTTTTTTTTTTTCCCAAGAGAGATAATTTAGACTTAAAAGTTTAGGGACTTCCCAGATGATCCAGGGGTTAAGAATCTGCCTTCCAATTAAGAGGACATGGGATCCATTCCTGGCTGGGGAACCAAGATCCCGCATGCCACGGAGCTGCAGAACCCATATTTCTTACCTAGAGAGCCTTCACGCCGCACCCAGGAGCTCTTGTGCCATAACTAAGACCCAACACAACTGTGAATAAATAAATATTTGTTCAATGTGTTGTGTTTTAGAATTTTCACTTAGAGTAAAACTTTAGCATAATGTAATGAAATAATACAAAATTATGTTAATATAAATATGATTATAAATATAAAATGTTTTCTTGTATATTTAGTAGTACATAGTAATGAAATAAAATATAAAACAAGGAAAACTTCAGTCATTTTAATCCTTGACGATACACATATTTAGGGTTCTTTGTAGTTACATACCCACTCAAGGTCATGACTATACAAAGGACAGTCAGAGATGAATGAGCATTTCTTTGCCTTTGAATTATAAGAAAAGAGAGTTTGTAAAGTCTTCCCTTGGCTTGAATTAGTTTGTAACAGAATTCTTTTTTTTTTTTTTAAACCAACTTCTAACTGGGATCATTTTCGTTTGAAATTTTAATTTATTTTGGCAATGTGTTTTACATTGACTTTATATAACATTTCACCTGTTTTTTGCAGATAGTAAGATAGTTTTCACCAAAGTATAATAAAACAAAGTTGGCCTTTTAAATTTCTAAAACGCTTATCCTAATACGGTCAACAATTGTTAAAATCTCTTCAGTGTAAATTGATTTGAAAGAACTAATCAAATAATGTCATTGTTTTACATTGACTTTATATAACATTTCACCTGTTTTTTGCAGATAGTAAGATAGTTTTCACCAAAGTATAATAAAACAAAGTTGGCCTTTTAAATTTCTAAAACGCTTATCCTAATACGGTCAACAATTGTTAAAATCTCTTCAGTGTAAATTGATTTGAAAGAACTAATCAAATAATGTCAGTTGATGGTGCCATTGTTGTATAATATTAAATCATGCTGCCTAGTGTGAAGAGAGAAGATCTGCAGCATAATTCCTGGAGATGATCAGGAGCAGGTCAACTGGAAACTAGGAGACGAAAAGAGTTTTTTATTTTGGACATGAGTTACTCCAGAGGAGACAGAATAAAATGTACCTAGTTGGGGAGAAAAGGAAACACGTAACGGTGCCCAGTGCTTTAGTGTAATGCCTGAGATGTCTGAGGAAGTCACGCCTGTTAGTGCCAGGAGCGACTGTGGTAGTTGGCTGTGGTATTGTAGGACATTATGCGTTTTCTGAAATACCAGACCAATTTTTGGAAGCACCTAGCAGCTCAGTTCTTTTTTTAAAAAGATTAGCCTTACATTTTTTCTTGCATAAATCTCAGGTAAAATATTCTAGATGCTTTAGTTATTTTTTGTCAGGTCACTTATTATTAAGTTTGTCCTGCACATGTATTAGTAGCATTAGTCTTCTGCCAAATTGCAGCAATAAAAAAACCCACAAATTTAGTTCTGAATTTTCCTGTAAGGGACTCTTAGTTCCTGATAGAGTATATGGGATGGTCTCAAAACCCCATTGTTGAGGGAGATAGCTGTCACATGTGAAAAACAATTTTCTGTGCTATATAATTATAGAGACTGAAAAAAAATTAAAAAGCTTAGATGAGATGATTGTCCTAAATATTAATTACATAGCTAATGGTATCTACATTGTACTTTTTGGCCTTTCGCATTATAAGGTTACTAAGTATCTTGTACATACTATAAATTTTACTGTTTCAAAGGATGGATGAAATAAGGGCCTTTGAGGGTAATGAAGAGTAAATTGTTTTAGTTCAGTTTGAAATTTTAACAGTTTTGTCAGATACCAAGGTTACTGAATTAATCTTAAAATGTGACCTCTATTTTGCTCTTGGAACCTTTAGTTAATGATGTCATAGAAATATCTTTGATATAATTTATACTCATAGTTCTGCCTTTAAAGGTGTGGAAATTGGATTATGTCTTTTCAGGGTCCTTTAGGAATTTTGGACACTTGCCTTTAATCCTCAAATCGTCATTAATTTCTCCTTTTGCAGTCCATTCTTTAGACTCTTTTAGGTCTAACCAGCTATCGCAGGATGCAAAAAACTAACGTCTATAAAAACAGGGTTACTCAAGGTAGAGGAGTCATCATTTTTCATCTCAAATATTTCTTCTTTACTTTGTGCCCCCTTTCCTCTGATAGATCTGTTAAGTCATTCTTAGTTAAATCATTCTTAGGATCTCAGCTTTTACTAACTTTTCACTGGAAAAAAAAATTCATACTTAAGGTCTAAGAGTTGAGACCATTTCGTGAATATGTGAAAGGATGTGTTGTTATGCGCTGAGGGGCAGGGCTAGCTAACCTCTCTTGGCACCTCCAGGAAACTACCCAGCTCTGCTGGGGGAGCTGCACACAGAAAAGGAAACAGTCACTACTCCACGGTGAGTAACCCTGTTTTCTCCTTATTTCACCTTCTGACTGTTTTCATTGATTTTTAAAAGTTTGTGTGTCAGACATGGAAGTAGTTCTTTGGCGCCAAGTTCATTTTAAACCTAGCGGCATGTAAGGTTCTCTTTACTTGGCAAACCGTCTCACCTGGTAGAGCAAGAGCCAGCCTTTCATTTGTGTTTATAGCTATTGCCAGTGCCCAGGATTGAACAGGATAACAGACACAGAAATAGGTCAGTTGTCTGTTGTGAAACACTTGTTACCTTGAGGGGAAAAAAAAAAAGATCTGTTAGTGGCTTGGCTTTTATACCTTTTATGTTTGTTTTCATTTGGGAGGGGAGGGATTGGGGAAGGGTAAGCTGTTCTTCCACTTACAGGCAGGAAGAATTACTGTTTGCAGTTGTTCTGTGACAGCTCAGCTAGCTTTCATTTGCTTATTTGATTTGTATTGTATATTTTGTTTTTATGTTATTGGTCATTTCTTCCTTTTTCATCATCCTTTCTTTCCCACCAGTGATTATTTTCATAGTTCTACTCTAATTAGATCTAAAGATTGTCATCCTGTGGTACAAATAACATAGTTGTAGAAAACTTTGTTTTTTAAGTGGTGCAAATATTAAACACATTTTGTTATAAATTAGATTGCTTGGTGGTACTGTGTAGTTGCTGTGAACCTGATCTAACTTATTATTGTATAGTTAATATTATTTATAATCTGCCGTGTTGAAATTATTTGTCAGAATTTTATTTTTATATTACTGTTTGTAAAAATGAACCAGTGAATGAGTAGAATGAATTTCACTTGAGGTAGAGGAGTCATGGTATTTGATTTAAATTATATGTGTTGTTACTATAGTATTTCATCAGAATGCAGATCTGTAATTGTTGATGGCACTTCTAAGTCTCCTTGGCAAAGATTATGTGCATAACTAAAAGTTACAAGAGCAGTTTTAAGTATGGGAGAGTACAGCCCAGCACGCGTAGACTTAAAATGTAGTAGTAGCCACAGAGAGGTACGAGCCTTATCTGAGTAATGGAGGGAGATTTCTTTTAGAAAACGTTTCTTTTAAAGAAAGATCAGAAGAAATAGTTAATATAAATATTTGTACTGAGAAACATTCAGTGTAAAAGGTGTCAGTACAATCAGTTTAATTAATCTGTAAGATAAGAGATCAATTAAAGCTGAATCTTAGATAAATAAGCATAAAAGAAACTTGAGATGGATAAAAACAAATAAAGCTGAAATATATGTCTAAACAGATGCCTTCTATGCACTTGAGATATGTAACATGTGTTATAATTCAGGTTTTAAAAATAAAAGCTGAAGCCATTTTAATTTAAATAAACTACTTAAATATTTTCCATACAGGTTGATATGTTTTTAAATAATTGTGTAATAAGTGATAGTATTTTTTCAATTTTCTGATAGGGAAACAGTTCAGAGTGAGACGTGGATTTTTACAGTTAACATCGGGACCCTTAGATGAGACTCTTTTTTAAATGTGGTTACAGTGTAATTGGCAGTAATAGAATTAGAAAGGCATATTAAAAAAACATTTCAGGTTCCTAACTGATAGCCTTTTGTTTGCTTGTGTGTTTGATACAGTACAAAAATTTTCAGGATAGTTTATTATAGAGCTTGCTTTTAAAAAACTCCTTTGTTAAGAGTAATTTTGTGACAATAATTAGAATGCATGCTTGGTTCAATATTATGTGGTACTAGGTGTGGGTTGGGCGAGCTACAGTTGTGTTATGTCTGTTAGCAGCGAGGAGGAGGCCTTGTGATAGCTTGTGACAAGTGCTTCCCCTGCTCTGTCGGGGTGGGGGTTAACAGTTTTATGCCTGATGCTTGTTACTATTTGAGCACAGCCTTTTCTCTTTCTTGGCGAAATCTAATTTCAGTAAAGATGTTGAACTCCCCTTGAAGTTCACTGTGAAAGAATCGGATCTTATTTTTTACTGACTAGACTCTGTATGCATATATGTTTTTCAGTCATACACATTTTTACAGAATGTTCAAGTTTGCACGCTGTTGCCAAAAGTTGAAACTTTATGAAGTGAAAACAAGATTTTAACAATAATTTGAATTTGAACTTGAAATTCTCTGAAAAGCAAATTAACATTTTATACTAAGAAATATTACCATTCTTTGTTTATATTCTGTAGATTTGGTTTTGAAACTTGAGACAGTACTGTTGCCGTCCTAAGCACTACATCATGGCAAGGAACGTAGTTAAATAACTGGGTTTTAGTAATCTTAATGTTATTTACCGTTTAGATAAACCCCAGAAACCATAGCAACCAATTATTAGGATAGAAATAACTTATTTCAACTTAAAAAAAAAATACAGTATCGGCGGGCGGTGTTGATTTAAAAATAGTGTTTTTCTTCTTTACAAGTAGTTCATGAATTACAAGCAATAATTATAAAACCTCTACTTATTACTAATTAGCCCTATATAGGATACGCATATCTCATGTTTCCTTAGCAATTTGCTCCTTTCTTCCTTTTCTTAGAAAGTATTAAAATCTTTGTTTATAAAAAGTTATTGAATTGAATATTTTGAAATAAAATGTTTTTCATTAAAAAATTTATATTTCAGATATAAAAATTCATATTCCCCAGTAGAATCTGTCCTTAGGTACCTAAAATATGACTGTGAATGTAGTATTTTTACATATGAACATCTTCAGAAGTAGTGGTACTTTATTGCAGATATTAGGAGAGATCACTTTAGCTGGTTGTAAGAGGAAGAGTAATGATTATCTAAAGAAGCTTGTCTGCTATATATTTTACAGTAAAATTTGATGGTGATTTTGTTGGTGTTTATTTTAACCATTATTATAACATTGAAAGTTTACTTTTCCTTGTATGAATGTTTATCGTCAGTCTTAAGCTTTTACACTTGTATATTGAATATCAGTGTTATGTTTATTTGGGCAGTGAATTCCCTCCCCCCCAAAATCATTACATTTAATTAACATTTTTTTGAAGATGAATAATACTGTACTTACTGAAACAGATAGACCATTAGTCTTCAGAAGGCTAGAGTAAAGAATTGAAGTGTTGAAGATGAGAGATCTATGTTAAAGATGATCATCTAAACATTCTAGCAATGACATTTTTCCCTTTAAACCTCCTTTTTGGTATTGTTAATAAATACAGGCATTCTTGTCTTTATACAGGGTACCAAGTATGGTGTCCTTGGAAGAGACAAAGTTATATACTGGACTTGAATATGGTATGTGAATCCTAATCTGAGTAAATCTGTGTGAATTATTTTTATCAGTTACTTTACAAGAGTTAATTGTAACTCTTTTACAATTCTGTAGTTACAACTTTTCTAGTCTCTTTTATATGTAAAATGAATATTAATTACACAATATTGTCTTTGCTTTTTCTGGAGAAAGTGGGGAATTATTATATAAAGAACAGTCATTAAAGGATAGATGCTTTCTATGTGCAAAGGTAGACTTCCATATATTGTAATGCTCATTTATGGTTAGAATTGTTATTTTATACTTGAGCTAAACCCTTATATATTCAATTTATGCAAAACATTTAGCATTAATTTAATGTTCTGAATCTAACATTAATTAATTTAGCACACTCCCTTATTGCTGGATTAATATTGGAGTTCATTGCATATATTAATTAATTAGATGTAATTTTTGTTGGTTTGATTTGGGTCACCACAACTGATTAAAGAATCTTATGCATTTTTGGTCCGTAATTAGTGACAAGAGCCTTTGAAATACTGGCAAAGACAGTTTTGTCTCCTTCCTCTTTGCCTGTCTAATAATAAAGGTTTATAAGCAGGTTCTTGTAACTGTGCAGGTTTTAAAAGATATTCTGTATCATGCCAAGCTACTAACCAACTATGATAAAGACAGACCCTTTTTTTTTTTAAATTTTATTGGAGGTATAGTTGCAATTAATTTACAGTGTTGTATTAATTTGAAGTATACAGCAAAATGAATCTGTTACACATATGTATCTACTTTTTTAGATTCTTTTCCATATACAGACCCATTTATTTTCTTCCTGGATACATTATCTCTTCTTGACATAACTGTTAATATAAACTTCAAAGCTCTGGGCTGCATTCAGTGTGTGTAAAATGCCTTTTCTCATTTTTTAAAAATAGATCTATCCAGAGAGAACTACCGAGAAACAATTGCTAGGGTCATAAGGAAACTTCTTAGTAAGTACATACATGTATTTAAATTTTTTTTTTTTTTGCTAAGTATTTAGAAATTTTATAGCATATGTGCTTTTACTTAACCATTTAAAAATTATAAATGGTGAGAATATCAGGTGGTTGGTTTTTCTTTTTTTTCCCATTCTTTTCTAGTATATCAGGAGTTCTATGGTAGTTTAAAATATTTTAACAAAAATTCTTTTCCTCCTATTATAGACCACATACTTAATAATTCAGAAGATGATACCAAGTCCTTATTTCTTATCATAAAGGTACAATTGTTATTTACACAATTGCATGGTTATTAATATGAACAGATTTGATGTGACAGCTCATAAATATAAAATCTGAAATTCTTTGGCACAGATTATTGGAGACCTTTTGCAGTTCCAAGGATCTCACAAGCATGAATTTGACTCTCGTTGGAAAAGCTTTAACCTAGTAAAGAAATCAATGGAAAATCGGGTCAGTATTTTCACTTAAAACTCAGAATTTATTTTAAAGGTATATAATATTGATATAACCACCTAATTTAGCATTTGTTCAGCATACAGAGGAAGTTTCTCTGTAAGTAAAAATAGTAGATTTTCAAACTCTGTATCCTGGCATAATCAAAAGGATCCTGAAAATAAATATACTTTACTGAAACCTCTTCTGTCAATTTCCGTACTAGTCTCTGAACTTTAAATGGCAATTTGGAGTATGATAACTTGGCAACCACATTCTCGCTATCATATAAGAACCTAAAGGAATGAAAAGTAGGAATTGTCCGTAGGCATGAATTTAAAGCATTATGTTTTATTTAATCTTAATTGGCTCTCCAGGAGATACCAATATAAGATCTCCTGGGAGCACAGAAGAAAGTATAACTTAAACCAGCCATTTGATGATCATAGCACCATTCTTCATTGGGAGACTTTTTTTGAAATTGACACTAAAGGTTTTCAAGTTTGTTGTTTAGGCCTGGGGTACTACATATTTTAAACAAAGAGATTGAGATGGGAAAAGGCAGGGAGATGTACCAACATGGCATGCCTTAGGGAACAGTAGTCGTAGGTAAGAATGGTAGGAGGTAAACTAGGTCAGTTCTAGTTTTGTCCTAAGAATGTTCTCCAGTTTTACATTCAGCAGTGGGGAAGTCATTAAAAGTTCTTAAGTAGATCTGATGTGAATATTGAAAGGATGAGTATTCAATTCAGTGGGTTTTAAAAAGCTCTGCCACTGCTGTAAGAATAAGCAGTAGGCAAAGGAGCCTGGAAGTCAAGAGGCTTTAGTAATAGTTCAGATGGGAAAGCGGAGCCTGCGCTGGGGTGGAGGTGAGGGGTTTTGAAAATGAGAGAACTGGCGGGGACTTGATAACCAATTAGATAAAGGTGTGAAAGAGGAGTCTGGGTTCCGGACTTCTTCCTTTAGTGACTGGGTAGAAGATTGGAGGTAGGGGAAACTTAAAAGATAATTTTTACAAAAGTAAAAGATGTTATATTCTGTAGTAAACATACACAATTACCCAGAAAGGCTATTTATAAATGTAGTAGAGTCAATAAATTTTCTTAGGGGCTGGTGTTGTATTTATAGTATTAGTATTATATTTGGCTGAATAAAGACCAGCTGCACTGCTCTCCCGCACATGGATTTGTTAATAACTCATCAGAAAAAGTGGGTATTGGATGAGCTATTTAAAGGAAATATTCCGACAATTAGCCATAAAATTAATAATATATTTTTAAATATGTCTCATATTATTTTAGAATAAGTGAAACACCTCCACTCCCCACAAGCCCTTCCTGTACCTTCTTTGAGCTAATGTTTTTGTTAAGGGATTCAGAGGACCCCCTTGTTGAGGCATTCATGGAAGATGCTGAAGTGTTTGCCACTCTGTTTTTCAGCTCCATGGGAAAAAACAACATATCAGAGCACTATTGATTGACAGAGTAATGTTGCAGCATGAGGTAAATAGCTTTTTAAAATCAAGATACCTTTTGCGGGGAGGGGCATGCCTTGCATGCGGCTTATGAGACCTTAGTTCACCAGCTAGGGATTCAACCTGAGCCACAGCAGTGAAAACCTGGAATCCTAACCACTAGGCCACCAAGGAACTCACCATGATGACTTTTTTAAAATGACAGTTTTTCAGATACATCTTTAATTATTGGTGTTATATCATAATTAAATGAACTTTTATTAAAAACTTTGAGATTTGATTTACACTGGTCTCTTTTTTAGCTGCGAACACTAACTGTTGAGGGTTGCGAATACAAAAAGATACATCAAGATATGATTAGAGACCTTCTTCGTTTATCTACAAGTTCATATAGTCAGGTAAGGCTAGTCCAAACACTCTGGACGTGTCCCCCTCTTACCCATTTTGTAACAATCAATCTAAATTATCCCCATTTTGAGGAAGGGATAGTTAGGGAGTTTGGGAATGTCATGTACTCACTGCTGTATTTAAAATGGATAACCAACAAGAACCTACTATAAAACACATGGAACTCTGCTCACTGTTACGTGGCAGAATGGATACATGAACATGTATGGCTGAGTGGCTTTGCTGTCTACCTAAAACTGTCACAACACTGTTAATCAGCTATACTCTGCTGCTGCTGCTAAGTCACTTCAGTCGTGTCTGACTCTGTGCGATCCCATAGACTGCAGCCCACCAGGCTCCCCCGTCCCTGGGATTCTCCAGGCAAGAACACTGGAGTGGGTTGCCATTTCCTTCTCCAATGCATGAAAGTGAAAAGTGAAAGTCAAGTAGCTCAGTCATATCCGACTCTTAGTGACCCCATGGACTGAAGCCCACCAGGCTCCTCCGCCCATGGGATTTTCCAGGCAAGAGTACTGGAGTGGGGTGCCATTGCCTTCTCCTGCTCTGATATAGAATAAAAAAAATTTTTTTTTTAATTAAGTATCCCCATTTTAACAAGGAGATTTAAATAATGTATTAGCATCAAAAGTTTATGTTTTAAATTATAAATATATGCAAATTAGTTTTCTTTTTTTAAAATAACATTTATTTGCTGTTTATAATTGCTTCTCAAAATTTTTTTTTGAAAAATATAACTAAAGTAGATAATGCTAATGTAGCTAGTGTAATGTTGATACCACGTAAATCATATTATGAATACCAGCCTTTGAAGGCCATATAATTCTTCTGTGGCATTATGCTCGAGTTTAGGAAGCTGATACCATGTGAATTGTGGGGTGCATCCTTTTAGGTAACATAGGACCAAAAATTCATAAGAGATTTATAAATAGCCAGTGAGTCTGTAAATTAGGAAACCAGCCTAACCCAGAGATTTTGCCTGAAGTATTATTTTTAAAAGTTTGAAAAATGTACAGTATATTGCTTTTTACTATAATGAGCTGTTGTTCATTACTGTTTCGTTCATGGGTTATGAATTTATACTGAATCTTTTGTTTGGGTTCAAAATATGTGGCCTATACCTAAGGTTTGCATTAAAAAGTTTAAGATGTATTGTGTTTTGGAAAGTCTTTGATTTTCCTCATGTAGACACAAAAGACAGTCTGACTTTTATCATTAAGAATAACTCAGAATAAAAAGTTTAATAGGCAACCCACTCCAGTATTCTTGCCTGGAGAATCCCATGGACAGAGGAGCCTGGCAGGCTACAGTCCATGGGGTTGCAAAGAGTCGGACACGACTGAGCAACTTCATTCACTAAGTTCACTTATGTTACTGAACAAATGCATATCGGTTCCGTTCAGTCTCTCTTTTACCAAAAATGATAGAACGAGTGTAACTTAAACTTTGGATGTCGTTGGTGGTAGTTTGCTTTCCTTCTGATAAAAAGATTATTATTTACTCATTTTTGTTATGTGCTTTGGTATATTTTTCTGTTATTACAACAACATGTAAATTACTACTGCTTTGTTTTAATCATTCATATGGAATTTTTTTGTAGTTTTTCTACTGTTTAATAGACGTCTATTCATAATTCTTTCTTTAGGTCAGAAATAAAGCCCAGCAAACATTTTTTGCTGCCTTGGGAGCATATAACTTCTGTTGCAGAGATATCATTCCCTTGGTTTTGGGGTTCTTACGACCTGATAGACAAGATGTCACTCAACAGCAGTTCAAGGTACAGTGTTTTTGTTTTTACTACAAAATTTTTCTACTGTGGAGAAAAATTGAAAGAATTTCACATTATAATGGAATTGCTGACCCCCAAGGCAGGTATCTAATTCAAGAGGGTTATAGACAGTCTAACTCATTGGGTGATATGTTGTTAAGAGCAGTTTAAATGGTCAAAATCAGACAGGTCAAGTAAGATTAAAATTGGAAACTGTGAAGTCAGTAAAATTGAAGCTGTAGTGACCTTATAAGAACTGTAAAGAGGATTACAGTCCAGGGTGGTTAAGAAGCCAGATTGGAATTGTGAATGTTCAGGAAATAAAATGATTTGATCCTAGCTCTTTTTTATTAAAATGCATGCATACTTAGTCACTCAGTCATGTCTGACTCTTTGCGACCCTATAGAGTGTAATCCACTAGGCTCCTCTGTCCATGGGATTTCTCAGGCAAGAGTATTTAGAGTGGGTTGCCATTTCCTCCTCAAGGGAATCTTCCCAACCCAGGTATTGAACCTGCATCTCCTGTGTATCCTGTATTGCAGGCAGTCTTTGCTCGCTGAGTCTTTGAGGATGTAAAATAGGGTACCTTAAAAAGAGGTATCTATTGTCATCAGAATCATTTTGATTAATTGAACTCCTCTTTGTTGTTGTTCAGTCACTCAGTTGTGTCTGACTGTGACCCCACAAACTGCAGCACACCTGGCTTCCCTGTCCTTCACCATCTCCCAGAGCTTCTCACCCTCATATCCTTTGAGTCAGTGATGTCATCCAACCATCTCCTCTGTCATCCCCGTCTTCTGTCTTCCATCTTTCCCAGCATCAGGATCTCTTCTAATGAATCGGATCTGTGCATCAGGTGGCCAAATTATTGGAGCTTCAGCTTCAGCATCAGTCCTTCCAATGAATATTTAAGATTGATCTCCTTTAGAATTGACTGCTTTAATCTCCTTGCAGTCCAAGGGACTCTCAAGAGTCTTCTCCAACACCACAGTTCAAAAGCATCAGTTCTTTGGCACTCAGTCTTCTTTATGGTCCAACTCTCACATCCATACATCACTACTGGAAAAACAATAGCTTTGATTATACAGACCTTATTAGTATTAATAAAAAGTATGCAGTATAATGAAGTAACCTAATTTTTATATAATTAGGGAGATACTCGGCAACCAGATATAACTACTATTTTTTTAAGTACTCCAGACATTATACCCTAAAATGCAAAGAGTGGCAGATTTCACAGCCTTTATAAATGTAGTAGCAGAGAATTAGAATGGAAGCTGCTGCTGCTGCTGCTGCTAAGTCACTTCAGTCGTGTCCGACTCTGTGTGACCCCATAAACGGCAGCCCACCAGGCTCCCCCATCCCTGGGATTCTCCAGGCAAGAACACTGGAGTGGGTTGCTATTTCCTTCTCCAATGCATGAAAGAGAAAAGTGAAAGTGAAGTCGCTCAGTCTGTCCAGAATGGAAGCTAATATCCTTAAAAGCAAATCTTTACATTTCTGTACTAATAGCCCTTCTTTGAGCTAACCATCTGTTAAATGACTTAGAGAAAATATTACTGGATTGCACTTAAGTGTCAAGTTCAGATCTCTGTAAAAGTAACATGTTAAATGTGTGAACCTGTTTTACTAACCAATACCAAGCATTTAAATAGTCAATGTTGAGTAGATTTGAAAACAACATGTTGGATTGTTGGCTGCAACCAAACAGTGCCTTAGTTCTCATCTTCATTTTATCCTGCAGGGCGCCTTGTATTGTCTCCTTGGAAATCACAGTGGTGTATGCTTGGCAAACCTTCATGATTGGGATTGTATTGTACAGACTTGGCCAGCAATTGTTTCTTCTGGGCTTAGCCAAGCAATGTCCCTGGAAAAGCCATCAATAGTGAGGCTGTTTGATGATCTTGCAGAAAAGATTCATCGGCAATATGAAACAATTGGCTTGGACTTCACAGTAAGCAAAATCATTTTTTAAATTCAAACTTTAGTGCAAAACTGCTTTGTTAAAATGCTCTGATTTTTCTTGTCTCTTTTTCAGTAATCATTTTCTTGGCATTTGATTCTTTTTTTTTTTTTTTTTTTTAAGCATTTGTTTTCTCTTTCCTTTTAATGCTTTAGTGATCATTACTGTAAATGGCAGGGAGAAGTAGAAAGTTGAAGCATAGCCAGGAGAGAACTGGGTGATTTTCTACCAAGAGGCCACAAAGTATATTACATTGTTGGCATTTGCCATTATTCCCTGTATGTCTGTGGCCTCATTTTTCTGAGATTTGGTTCTGTTTTAGGTGGTCAGTTTTACTAGTCAAAGTCACAGAAGATTGACTACAGGGTTCATAATTTAGAGTGAAGATTAAAATTGGATGATTTGGCAAATGAAAAAGTAAGTATCAGGTTCAGTAGAGCTAAGATGAGGATGCAGAGCAGATTATCATCTAAAAATTTTCAAATGCCTATTTACACACCCAACAGAATTGGGGATGGGTGAGAGATGTGAGTATAGTTGAATCCCCCTCTTTTCTGAAGTTATTTTGTTTTACATCTATCCTCAGTTTTAAAAACCACTACTCTAAATGTATACCATTTTTGCAAAATGTACTCTTACTATTTGTAACTGTCAGATTATACTTTCTTTAAAAATTTTTTTTTAAACTTGAGATGTAATTCACATTCAAAAACCTTTTTAACAAAACAGTTGTGTGCTTATAATCACAATAGTCTATTCACAGGGTCGTATAACCATCAGTACTCTAATTCTGGGACATTATAATTACTCAAAGAAACCTTCCCATTTCCCCATACCCGTAGGCCCTGGAAACTACTGACTTGCTCTTTTTCTCTGTTAATTTGCCTATTATGGACATTACATGTAAATGCAGTTATACAATATGTGGCCGATTATATCTGGCTTCTGTCACTTAGCATAATGTTGTTAAGATTTATCCATGATATGTCCATACTTCATTTTCTTCCTGGCTTTTCTTTTGAATAAGATACCAAAGTCATGTGTTGGAATAGCAGAATTACTTCAACAATCAAAAAACCCCTCTATCAACCAGACAATGCTTAGCTCAGAAGAAATTAAAGAAGGACTTAAACGCCAACAAGGGAGGAATGTTGACGCCCTAAGGTAATTATTAATGCCTGCTTCTCCAGATGTGTAACATTATAGACAGTAGGTTTTAAATATCTCTCAAATAGTGATGCACTAAAACTACCTAATGAGATTTATACATTGATACTGAAGAGATTACCAAAATGTTAAGAGGTAGTTATTGTGAAGATCTGTTTGTCACTTTTAGCTATGGAGATAGAAAAACACCATCTTAAAATAATCATGTCATATGTTTTTTTCAGCATGAATTGATTTTTCTTTTAGTATACATACTCATTAAATCTTAAATTTAAGTTCAATATATTTATCTCATCATAGCTCTTACAGTAGTAACCTTTTGATCAAATTTATATGAATTTGTTATCACAATATTAGTAAATTGCTTTTAGATTTTTGGAACCAAAGTAGTTCAGCAGTAACACTCAAGCAGAAGCTTTCCCAGCTTTATTTCCTTTGCCTTATGAATGTACTCATTAATTTTTTTCCCAGCATTTCTATATAAATAATAAACTTTATAGTCTACCGCATGTATACCTGAGTGTTGTGTAGGTAGACCACTCCTGATTACCACTCACAGATTTCCTTTTGAATGCCCACCCAGGAACAGTTCAATTGCTCGGTATACCAGCGCTACCTTTTTTTCTCTCTCTACTTTTTTTCTCTCTTTTCTTATTTTCTTTTCGGTGTCACCCGTCTGCTTACTTCACTCTGGCTTGTTTTTCATCAGACTCTTTATAGTCTGGTAATGAGGACGGTGAATTTGGCAGGAATTTGAATTACATTACATTTTTTTATATTCATCTTAGCATTGTATTAAAATAGTAGCTCACCTGAATTTTTTTTTTTTTTAAGGAACTATGAAAATTTGGTTAACACTTTGCTAGATGGTGTGGAGCAGAGAAATTTGTAAGTGCAAAAAGAAGTATTTTTTTAATTCCCAACACTTTTATCTTCAATGTTATAGGGGATTTCTACCCTGAAGACCATGAATGACTGTCTGTGTGTTTTCTGATTTTTTCCCACTCTCCCCTTTTCAGGCCCTGGAAATTTGAGCATATAGGCATTGGGCTTTTGTCTCTACTCTTGAGAGATGACAGAGTGTTGCCTCTTCGTGCCATACGTTTTTTTGTTGAGAATCTCAACCATGATGCAATTGTAGTTCGAAAGGTAGATGTTTTATTTTAGCTATAATCTTGCATTTGAGAATTTTTACATGTTGAAGTATATTGAATTGAAATCTACCTCTCTTGGATCAGAGATGGTAATAGTTCATCCAACAAATACATGAAGAGGTGTTCTCAGGTGCTGTGAATTTCAACACTGGGGATATAGCAGGAAGCATGTTTATATGTTATTGGAAAGCCTGACTTTGAAAAATTAAGCACAGGTATATTATAACATGTTACAGGAAGGAAAAGGTGTCTAAGGGATCCAGATTTTTGGTTTTACTTGAAAACTATCTGAGGCAGGTGACCTGGCCTGACACATTGGGAAAAGATCCCTAGGAAGAAATGTCTAGACTGAGATAGGAAGAATGAGCAGGAATTGGTTTAACAAAGAAAGAATACAGGTTGTTTAGGCAGAGCCTTGCATGGGTGAGGGTTCAACAGTAAGAACTGCAAACAGCTCAGGCCAAATCAGAGTTAGCACTCACGTGACTGCTATCACGTGTCACATGTCACGTGGGTGAGGTACTTCTCTGCTTTTGAGAGAAACAAAACTCAGCTTCTGCTTTGGGTCAAGGTAGCAACCCTTTGAGAAACGTAAAATATACCTTACCTGCTTCTTTTCTAGATGGCAATCTCAGCTGTTGCTGGTATTCTTAAGCAGCTGAAAAGAACCCACAAAAAACTGACCGTCAGTCCCTATGAAATCAGTAAGTATTACCAAAGGTGATGAATAGTGCTTCTTAGTCAGACTTGGAAAGCTTCTTTGAAATGTATAAGTTACAGTTCTTGATCCAAATATTTTTTTGTACCAAGTATAGAAGTATAGGAGATTTTTTTTTACTTAAAAAAAGATATTTGTCTGGCTGCCAGAACTTGGTCGTAGCATGCAAGATCTTTGTTTTAGCATGCTAGATGTTCAGTTGCAGCATGTGAACTCTCAGTTGTCATATGCAAGATCTGGTTCCCTGACCAGGATTGAACCCAGACTCCCTCCACTGGGAGTACAGTCTTAGCCCTGGACACCAGGGAAAGCCCCCAGGAAAATTTTAATTCTAAATATGAAATAATACTATAAAAGGAAAACAGTTGACCTAGTAAAAACTAGTGATAACAATGTTTATAAAACAGATGGCCCTTTATGTCTTTATAATACATAAAATGTATACCTTTTACACACCCTGGATACATGTTATCTACTTCTTCTTTATCTCACCAGTTAAGCAGTTGCACTAGTTATTTCTCAAACATTATTTCAAAGACTTAAATACAGTTACCACTAATTCATCAATAAATGTTAGGGGCAAAGTTAATTTGATTTTGGAAGGAGAAATATTTGAGGTTGCACCTCATGCTTAGTTCTGGGATCTTAATTCTGCAACCAGTTATTGAACCCAGGCCCTCGGCAGTGAGCATGCCAAATCCTAACCAGATTTATCATTTGACCATCAGTTTTAATCTCTGGTAACTCCTGAGATAGTCAAACAGCTATATCTTCAGTTTTCCTCCCTAGCCCATTTTAGGAGGGGAGTTTAGCTATGCGCCACTATCTTTATTTTGGAACAGAGAGAATGTGAAAGTGTACACATGGTGAAATGTAAAAATTGAAGGCATCTGGTTGAAGAATATATGGGAATTCTTTTAGCTTTGTAATTAATTCAAGCCTAATTGAATTAACCAAGCCTAAAAAAATTAATTTTTTAAATTTTGGTAAAAGGAATGAAGTGTGGATCAAGCTTGATTTTTTTTTTTTTTCTCCCTCAGATAACTATCCCAGCACCATTTAGTAGATGATAAGCCCATTTTTCCTCTTCTGATTTGAAATGCTTCATATGTATGTGGTTTTTTGCTTGAGTGAATTTTCATAGAATCTTGTTATGAAGATAAAGTCACACTAGCACTATGGATTGATTGTTGAGAATAATTATTGCACAAATATTTTGAAGTTCATCAAATGTATTTGTCTTTTCCTTAGGTGGATATCCTAAACCCACTCAGATTGTTGCTGGTGATAGGCCTGATAACCACTGGTTGCATTATGATAGCAAAAGCATACCAAGAACTAAAAAAGAATGGGAGTCAAGTTGCTTTGTGGAAAAAACTCATTGGGGATACTACACCTGGCCACAGTAAGTTGCAGCTTGCCACGCACCTTATTACTCAACAGCTTATGGTCAATAACAGTTGTTTTGTCATCTGGATTTCTGTGGACGTTCTGAGGCAGTTGAAGCATAGGCAGTCTGTCACCAAGATACACAATCTCTAGCTTTTCCGCTTGCTTCTTTTCTTTGTTCTTGCCAGTCAATGCTGTGCCTCATCCTGCCTCTATTCTTGTCTTTCTTCTGAAAACCTTAGACTTTCTTAGTCCTACCGTTACACTTCTAAGGAGTTTGTTAATAGTTGCTCTGAATTATATTCCTGCCTATTAAAAAAAAGTACTACACCTGGCTAAACCAGCCCCAAGAAATACTTCTTTGTCTTTTATTGACCCTAGTAATCTATGCCATTAGGATGTGTGACCTGATAGATTTTTTTTTTTAGTAAGCATCTTTTAATTTCATGGCTGCAATCACCATCTGCAATAATTTAGGAGCCCAAAATAATAGTCTGACACTGTTTCCACTCTTTCCCCATCTATTTCCCATGAAGTGATGGGACCAGATGCCATGATCTTCGGTTTCTGAATGTTGAGCTTTAAGCCAACTTTTTCACTCTCCTCTTTCACTTTCATCAAGAGACTTTTTAGTTCCTCTTTCTGCCATATGTGTGGTGTCATCTGCATATATGAGGTTATTGATATTTCTTCCAGCAATCTTGATTCTAGCTTGTGCTTCTTCCAGCTCAGCGTTTCTCATGTTGTACTCTGCATAGAAGTTAAGTAAGCAGGGTGACACTATACAGCCTTGATGTACTCCTTTTCCTATTTGGAACCAGTCTGTTGTTCCATGTCCAGTTCTAATTGTTGGCTTCCTGACCTGCATATAGGTTTCTCAAGAGGCAGGTCAGGTGGTCTGGTATTCCCATCTCTTTCAGAATTTTCCACAGTTTATTGGCTGCTTAGTCATGTTCTATAACCCATTTCATAAAGTGCTTCATTTTGGGGGGTAATATTTTGTTGTTGATTTTTAAAAATATGTAGAGAGATTTATTTTAATATAGTTAACTCTGCTGTATAGCACAGTAACTCAGTTATACATATATATATTGAATCTATTTTTTAATTGAAGGTATTTTTTTATGAATCTATTTTTTTATGTTCATTTCTATTATGGTTTATCATAGAATTTTTTTTAAATAGGAGTGTATTTATTTTGCAATGTTGTGTTAGTTTTGCCTGTACAATAGTATGAATCAGCTCTATGCATACATATATCTCCTCCCTTTGTAGCCTCCTTCCCATTCCCACCATCCCACTCCTCTAGGTTATCATAGATCACCAAGCCGAGCTCCCTGTGCTGTACAGCAGCTTCCTACTAGCTATCTGTTTCATACATGATTATATATATATATGTCAATTCTGCTTGCATCTATTTCATGAGGAATATTGGTCTGAATTTTTATTTACTTACAATGTCTTTGTCTGGCTTTGGTACCAGAGTAATGATACTGGCTTCATAGAACAAGTTGGAAAATGTTTCTTCCTCTATTTAATGGACGAATTTGTGGACGCTGGTTGTGTGCATGCTAAGTCACTTCAGTCGTGTCTGACTCTTTGTGATCTATGGACTATGGCCCGCCAAGCTCCTCTGTCCATGGGAATCTCCAGACAAGAATACTGGAGTGGGTTGCCATGTCCTCCCCCGGGGAATCTTCCCAACCCATTGATCAACCCAGGTCTCCTGTGTCTCCTGAATTACAGGCAGATTATTTACCACTGAGCCACTGGGGTTTGGTTATTTTTTCTTTAAATGTTTCTGCACCTAGGCTTTTGTTAGAAAACTTTTAACTAAGAATTCTTTTTTATTTTTTATGTGTTACAGATTTACTCAGATTTTAAATTTTCCTTTTAATTTCTTTGTCATAATGTGTGTTTTTATAGGATTTCATCCATTTCATCTAAGTTATATTGTTATTATATAGTTGTTCACAGTTCATTTTAATTTCTGTAAAAGTGTTGATATCCCTTTAATTCCAGATACGTGTCTTTTCTTTTTTCCTTGGTTAGTAAACCTAAATTTTTGCTAATTTTATTTGCTGAATTTTCAGTTTTATCAATTTTCTCTATTATTGTTTTTGTTTGCTTTCTATTCCACTGATATCTGCCCTGATGTTTGCTCAGATACTTAGTCCCGTCTGACTTTTGTGATCCCATGGACTGTAGCCTGCCAGGCTCCTCTGTTCATGGGATTCTTCCAGTAAAAGTACTGAAGTGGGGTGCCATTTCCTTCTCCAGGGGATCTTCCCCACCCAGGGACTGAACCCACATTCCTCATGTCTCCTATACTGGCAGGCGGATTCTTTACCACTAGCGCCACCTGGTTGTTGTTGTTGTTGTTCAGTTGCTAAGTTGTGTCCGACTATTTGCGACCCCATGAACTGCAGCACCCCAGGCTTCCTTGTCCTTCACTGTCTCCCAGAGTTTGCTCAGACTCAGATCCATTGAGTCAGTAATGCCATCAAATCCACTCATTTTCTGCTGTCCCGTTTTCCTCTTGCCCTCAGTCTTTCCCAACATCAGGGTCTTTTCCAATGAGTTGGCTCCTTGCATCAGGTGGCCAAAGTATTGGACCATCAGGTTAAGCACCAATCTTTCCAGTAAATATTCAAGGTTCATTTCCTTTAGAACTGACTGGTTTAATCTCCTTACAGACCAAAGGACTCTCAAGAGTCCTCTCTAGCATCACAGTTTGAAAGCATCAGTTCTTTGGCACTGAGCTTTCTTTATGGTCCAGTTCTCACATTCATACATGACTACTGGAAAAACCATAACTTTCACTTTTCTTGGCAAAGTGATGTCTCTGGTTTTTAATATACTGTCTAGATTTGTCATAGTTTTTTTTTTTTTTTTCCAAGAAGCAAGCATCTTTTAATTCTGTGGCTGCAGTCACTATCCACGTTGATGTTGGAGCCCAGGAAAATGAAATCTGACAGTTTCTACAGTTTCCATATCTATTTGCCATGAAATGATAGGACTGGATGCCATGATCTTCATGTTTGAATGTTGACTTTTAAGCCAGCATTTCCACTTTCCACTTTCACCTTCATCAAGAGGCTCTTTAGTTCCTCTTGATTATCTGCCATTAAAGTGGTTTATTATGCATATCTGAGATTGTTGATACTTTTCCAGGCAATCTTGATTCCAGCCTATGAGTCCCCTAGCCTAGCATTTCATGTGATGTACTACTATGCATGTAAGTTAAATAAGCAGGATGACAATATACAGCCTTGACACACTCCTTGCCAATTTTGAACCGGTTCGTTTTTCCATGTGCAGTTTTAATAGTTGCTTTCTGTCCTGCATACAGGTTTCTCAGGAGTCAGGTAAGGTGGTGTCTGGTATCCCTATCACTTTATTAATTTTCCACATTTTGTTGTGATCCACACAGTCACAGGCTTTACTGCAGTCAGTGAAGCAGATCTTTTTTTCCAGTGCCACCTGGGAAGCCTCAAAAATGTATAAATAGAGCTTCTATTATTGTTGTGTTACTGTGACTAGTTTGAGCATTCTTTGGCAAGGCCTTTCTTTGGGATTGGAATGAAAACTGACCTTTTCCAGTCCTATGGCCACTGCTGAGTTTTCCAAATTTGCTGGCATATTGAGTGCAGCACTTTCACACCATCACCTTTTAGGATTTGAAATAGATCAACTGGAATTCCATCACCTCCACTAGCTTTGTTCATAGTGATACTTCTTCCTAAGGCCCATTTGACTTTGCATTCTAGAATATCTGGTTGTAGGTGAGTGATCACACCATCGTGATAATCTGGGTCATGAAGATCTTTTTTGTATGGTTCTTCTGTGTTTTCTTGCCACCTCTTCTTAATATCCTCTGCTTCTGTTAGGTCCATACCATTTCTGTCCTTTATTATGCCCATCTTTGCATGAAATGTTCCCTAGGTGTATCTAATTTTCTTGAAGAGATCTCTAATCTTTCCCATTTTATTGTTTTCCTCTATTTCTTTGCAATGATCACTGAGGAAGGCTTTCTTATCTCTTCTTGCTATTCTTTGGAACTCTGCATTCACATGGGTATATCTTTCCTTTTTTCTTTGGCCTTTTGCTTTTCTGCTTTCCTCAGCTATTTGTAAGGCCTCCTCAGACAACCATTTTGCCTTTTTGCATTTCTTTTTCTTGTGGTTGGTTTTGATCACCGCCTACTCTACACTGTCATGAACTTCCATAGATCTCAGGCACTCTATCATATCTATTCCCTTAATCTATTTGCCACTTCCACTGTATAATCGTAAGGGATTTGATTTAGGTCATATCTGAATGGTCTAGTGGTTTTCCATACTTTCTTCCATTTCAGTGTAAATTTTGCAATAAGGAGTTCATGATCTGAGCCACAGTCAGCTCCCGGTCTTGTTTTTGCTGACTGTTTAGAGTTTCTCTATCTTTGACTGCAAAGAATATAATCAATCTGATTTCAGTGTTGACCACTTGATGATGTCCATGTGTGGAGTCATCTCATGTTGTTTGAAGAGGGTGCTTGCTTTTTGTTGGCAAACAGTGCGTTTTCTTGGCAAAACTCTGTTAGCCTTTGCCCTGCTTCATTTTGTACTCCAAGGCCAAATTCGCCTATCGTTCCAGGTATCTCTTGCTTTCCTACTTTTGCATTCCAGTCCCCTATAATGAAAAGGACATCTTTTGGGTATAAGTTCCAGAAGGTCTTATAGGTCTTCGTAGAACAGTTCAGCTTCTTCATCATTGCTGGTTGGGGCATAGACTTGGGTTACTGTAATATTGAATGGTTTGCCTTAGAAACGAAGAGAGATCATTCTTTCATTTTTGAGATTGCACCTAAGTACTATGACCAACCTAGATAGTATATTCAAAAGCAGAGACATTACTTTGCCGACCAAGGTCCATCTAGTCAAGGCTATGGTTTTTCCTGTGGACATGTATGGATGTGAGAGTTGGACTGTGAAGAAGGCTGAGCACTGAAGAATTGATGCTTTTGAACTGTGGTGTTGGAGAAGACTCTTGAGAGTCCCTTGGACTGCAAGGAGATCAAACCAATCACTCCTAAAGGAAATCAATGCTGAATATTCATTGATTGGAAGGACTGATGCTGAAGCTGAAACGCCAATACTTTGGCCACTTAATGTGAAGAATGGACTCATTTGAAAAGACCCTGATGCTGGGAAAGATTGAAGGCAGGAAGAGAAGGGGATCACAGAGGATAAAATTGTTGGATGGCATCACCAACTCGATGAAGATAATTTTGAATAAGCTCTGGATTTGGAGATGGACAGGGAAGCCTGGCGTGCTGCAGTCCATGGGGTCACAAAGAGTCGGACACAACTGAGCAACTGAACTGAACTGACAGTGGCTAGAGAACTGAGCCTAGAGACCTTCTCATGGAAAAAGAAATTATCCAGAACTGGGTATTTTAAATTTTAGTCTAAATGATAATGACTTAAGTTTAGTCTAAATCATCTCCAAATACTGGATGCAGAAGACACATATGATCAATTTTGTCCAGGGTTCTTTATAGATAACTCTGGAGAAATTAGAGAAATGTTAAAAAGGGCATTCCTGGTCAATATTTAAGAGAAATTGTGACAATCAAAGGAGACAGAACTGACAATGTGATGACTCCCCTTCATCTGACTTACTCAACTAGAGACAGTTTAGCTGAGATGTGTTTTGTTGGCAAATACAGATTTTAAAATAAATTGTTAAAAATACAGATATTATACCTTAGTGTCAAACTTATTTTGAAAAGTAGATCTCTTATTTATTAGTCATGAGACTGTAGCTAACTTATTTATATCTTTTGACCTTTTGTCTGCCTCATTTAGACTAGCGATAGCGTCTTTCCTTCAGGGTTATATGGAAAAATCAATGTGATGATATATTGAAATCGCCCATGTTCCATAAATGCACTAAATCAGCTGCTAATAATTTTTAAAAATTTTTATGGAAGGCTTCCAAAGTTATTCACAGATAGATTTTTAAAAGCAATATCACTTCAAGAAAATGAAACAACTTACATGTTTAAAATATAAAGGGGGCCTTCCTTTGTGGTCCAGTGTTCAAGACTCCATGCTTCCAATGATGTTTATAATATCCTTTTTCTACTTACTTTGGATTTAGTTTGCTCTTCTTTTTTTCTATTTTTTTTAAGATGTAAGTTTAACTTAGTGATTTGATATCTTTCTTTTAACATAGATATTTACAGCTGAAAAGCCGTGCTGAGAGGTCAGTCAGTGATGAGTTGGAGGTTGTTTTTAAACACCTTGAATATAAGACCTCACATTCGGTCAGGGATGAATACCATTTTTCAAAGACATTTGAATGGCATTGTTTCCAACTAGAAGTTTGCTAAATATCTAAATAACTGTATATATAGTATGTATTTTTCTGTTTTTTTTTTTTTATTATGGATTCTCTACTACAAATTTTCTGCTATAGATTTCTCTCCATTAGGATTAGAATGTTTGTTTTCTATTTCTTGTGTTTGGGATGTGTTGATTTTTTTGGATTTGTGGACTTACTGTTTTTACCAAATTTGAAAAAAATTCAGTCATTAATTTTTCAAATATTTTTTCTGATTCCTCGCCCCTCTTCTTTGGGAGTCTAAATAATATGTAAAGTTGTCCAACTGAAGTTGTACAACAGTTTACTGATGCTCTATTTATTTTAAAATTTTTTCCTCTCCTTTCATTTTATATAGATTTTGTTAGAATTTCAAATTTACTAATTATATCTTTTTTGGTATCCAATACTGATAAATCTATTCAGTTCATTTTTTGTCTCTAGAAGTTTGATTTAACTGCTCTGTTTATTTTCCAGATGTCTATTCAACATGCTTAATCTTTTGTCTAGCTTCTCAAAATAAGGAATATAGTTAGAATAAATCTTTTAATGTCCTTGTGTATAAAATTAAAATATATCATTTTGTGTCATTTGTCTATTCAACATGCTTAATCTTTTGTCTAGCTTCTCAAAATAAGGAATATAGTTAGAATAAATCTTTTAATGTCCTTGTGTATAAAATTAAAGTATATCATTTTGTGTCATTTCTTAGTCTAACAACTGATTTTCCTCCTTATTAAAGACAGCAACTTTCTGCTTTTTTGCAGTCTTGATAATTTTGTTTAAATTCTACACCTTGTAAATCATCTTTTTGGTTTCTGGAAATCTCATATTCCTATAGATCATCCTAAGCTTTGTTCTGGGATACAGTTTAGTTACTTGGAAGTAACATGATTGTTTTGAAACTTGCTTTAGAATTTGTTAAGCAGCACCAGGTACATGTTCATTCAGTCTATGGCTCCTTTGCCCTCTGCTGAGGCAATACTCTTCTGAGTCTTCTTTGGTTTTCTTTGGATTACAAGATTTTCCACTTTGGTTGATGGAAACACAAAATGTTCCCATCTTTGAGTTCCTGAAATTGTTCCATCTTCTCATGTTGGGTTTCTTTTCCCAGTCTTGAGTAGTTGCTTCATATGCATTTGCTGGTGAGTACTTGGTTAAAAATTTGATAACTCTCTGTAGATCTCCAGAGTTTGCTTTTTTTATTTTGAAACATCCTCCTTCATGGTACTTTGCCCTGTGAATTCTGTTTTCTGTAGTCTCCCTGAACCCTCAGCTCTGTTTCCTCAAGAAGGGGATTCTGACTAAGTTTCTCCTTCAAGTATTCCGTGGCATGGATACAGACAGTCTCAAGGCAGTAAACTAGGGGCAGTTATGGGGCTCATTTAATTTGCTTTCTCTCTCTCAGGAATCATTATCCTGTTATACCTGATGGCCAGTGTCTGAAAATCATTGTCTCATGTATTTTGTCTAGTTTTTTAATTGTGTCATTGGGAGGGTTAATCTGGTCTCTTTTACTTCATGTGGGCAGTCAAAAGTCCTGAAATTCATATCTACCCAGCAATCAGACTGATATTTTCCAAGGCAGAAAGTAGTTGATTTTGCTTTTGTACTTAGAATCTTAAAGTATTTATTACTCTTTTCAGAAATAAAGCTCTGCATGATTTTTGGCCCTTTTGTGCCTAAACCTTAAGTCATAAGTTTTCTTTTACTGATTATAATCTGGTCTTATTCCTCCTCTTTTCATTTCTCAAACATGCTGTATGTAGATTTTGCATTTGTGCCTGTTAGTCCATCCTCCAGAGGTGTATTTACTCCTTTCTTCCCATGTGTAACCATTCTTTACGTTTAGCTTACTTATCATTTCCTTATTAGGAACTTTCCTGATCAAACTATCTGAAATAGGACCTCCAACATGTTCTTCCATCATGTGATCCTGTATCATGTCTAAAGGAGCTGTTAGTATCTTTTTATTTGTTTAATTTTTTCCATTCGTTGTACTTAATAATTGTTAATTGTCTTATTTATTTGTTTAATATATATTTTCACTAGAATGTAAACTCTGCTGTCTCCTTGCTACATAGTAGGCCATATATTGGGCTTCCCCAGTGGCACTAGTGGTAAAGAAGTCCCTGCCAATGCAGGAGACAAGAGATGCGATTTCAGTCCCTGAGTCAGGAAGATCCCCTGGAAGAGCGCATGACAACCCACTCCAGTATTCTTGCCTGGAGAATCCCAGGGACGGAAAAGTCTGGTGGGCTGTGGTCCAGCAGGTCACAAAGAGTTGGACACAACTGAAGCAACTTAGAAACAGCAGGGTTAAATTAATTGTCTGTTGAATACTGTTTATTCAGATAATAACTTGATCCCTATTTTGGTATATAATTTTGATGAATTTTATATTTATCTCTAGGAAAAATAAATTGTTAAAAGAAACTGTATTGATTTGTCTTAATATGTCTTTTATATGTTTACCATCATTTATCTCTTCCATTTGTGTAAGTAACAATTCTTCCCAACATTCGGTCCCCATCTCAAATGCCACCTGCCTGATTTTTCAAAATAATTTCTTCTCTCTATGTACTATGGTAATAATTGGCTATAGGATGGCTCTTTTCACTTTCTAATTTTTTTTTGCATCTTCTAGTCTATTTCTTGTGAAAAACAACTGTTTACACTTTTCTATTGCCCACATTTTTGCAATTTTTTTGCACTCAATTTTTTATTTAGTTGATTTAAAATATTATTATATTATCATAGAAAGAGTACATGTACCTTTAAAAAATTAATACAGACAACCAAAAATAAATTTTTAAAAAATCACAATTTCACTCCCTATAGATTACTACTATAAATAGCTTATTTTTTTATTTATTTTAATTGGAGGCTAATTACTTTACAATATTATAGTGGGTTTTGCCATACATTGACATGAATCAGCCATGGGTGTACATGTGCCCCATCCTGAACCCCCTTCCCAGCTCCCTCCACATCCCATCCCTCTGGGTCATCCCAGTGCACCAGCCCTGAGCACCGTCTCATGCATCAAACTTGGACTGGCGATCTGT
This sequence comes from Oreotragus oreotragus, assembly GCA_006410675.1. Lineage (NCBI taxonomy): Eukaryota > Metazoa > Chordata > Mammalia > Artiodactyla > Bovidae > Oreotragus > Oreotragus oreotragus. Next base: position 368,722 of record SJYX01009925.1, read on the forward strand.
TTCACATATGATAATATACATGTTTCAGTGCTATTCTCTCAGATCATCCCACTTTCACCTTCTCTCACAGAATCCAAAAGATTTTATCTCTAGGAAAAATAAATTGTTAAAAGAAACTGTATTGATTTGTCTTAATATGTCTTTTATATGTTTACCATCATTTATCTCTTCCATTTGTGTAAGTAACAATTCTTCCCAACATTCGGTCCCCATCTCAAATGCCACCTGCCTGATTTTTCAAAATAATTTCTTCTCTCTATGTACTATGGTAATAATTGGCTATAGGATGGCTCTTTTCACTTTCTAATTTTTTTTTGCATCTTCTAGTCTATTTCTTGTGAAAAACAACTGTTTACTATACACTTTTCTATTGCCCACATTTTTGCAATTTTTTTTGCACTCAATTTTTTATTTAGTTGATTTAAAATATTATTATATTATCATAGAAACAGTACATGTACCTTTTAAAAAATTAATACAGACAACCAAAAATAAATTTTTAAAAAATCACAATTTCACTCCCTATAGATTACTACTATAAATAGCTTATTTTTTTATTTATTTTAATTGGAGGCTAATTACTTTACAATATTATAGTGGGTTTTGCCATACATTGACATGAATCAGCCATGGGTGTACATGTGCCCCATCCTGAACCCCCTTCCCAGCTCCCTCCACATCCCATCCCTCTGGGTCATCCCAGTGCACCAGCCCNCTTATTTTTTTATTTATTTTAATTGGAGGCTAATTACTTTACAATATTATAGTGGGTTTTGCCATACATTGACATGAATCAGCCATGGGTGTACATGTGCCCCATCCTGAACCCCCTTCCCAGCTCCCTCCACATCCCATCCCTCTGGGTCATCCCAGTGCACCAGCCCTGAGCACCGTCTCATGCATCAAACTTGGACTGGCGATCTGTTTCACATATGATAATATACATGTTTCAGTGCTATTCTCTCAGATCATCCCACTTTCGCCTTCTCTCACAGAATCCAAAAGACTTTTCTATGACATCTGTGTCTCTTTTGCTGTCTCGCATATACTGTTATCGGTACCATCTTTCTAAATTTCATATATATGTGTTAGTATACTGTATTGATGGAGAAGGCAATGGCACCCCACTCCAGTACTCTTGCCTGGAAAATCCCATGGATGGAGGAGCTTGGTAGGCTGCAGTCCATGGGGTCACCAAGAGTCGGACACGACTGAGCGACTTCACTTTCACTTTTCACTTTCATACATTGGAGAAGGAAATGGCAGCCCACTCCAGTGTTCTTGCTTGGAGAATACCAGGGACGGGGGAGCCTGGTGGGCTGCCGTCTATGGGGTTGCACAGAGTCGGACACGACTGAAGTGACTTAGCAGTATACTGTATTGGTGTTTTTCTTTCTGACTTACTTCACTCTGTATAATAGGTTCCAGTTTCATCCACCTCATTAGAACTGATTCAAATGTGTTATTTTTAATGGCTGAGTAATGTTCCATTGTGTATATGTACCACAGCTTTCTTATCCATTCGTCTGCTGATGGACATCTAGGTTGCTGCCATGTCCTGGCTATTATAAACAGTGCTGCGATGAACATTGGGGTACACATGTCTCTCTCAATTCTGGCACATTTTGCAAATGTTTAGAATGATGATTTACATTTATAGTATGCTTTCTAACTTATACAGTGCTTTTAAATTTATTTTCTCATTTAGAGTAACAGAATTTTCTCTGGTGTTGATAGTGTATATTATTGCATACTATAGGTTATGTCTTTTGGTATAACAGAATAACATTCAGTTCAGTTCATCGCTCAGTCGTGTCCAACTCTTTGCAACCCCATGAACCGCAGCACACCAGGCCTCCCTGTTCATCACCAACTCCCAGAGTTCACTCAGACTCACGTCCATCGAGTCCNGGCTAAACCAGCCCCAAGAAATACTTCTTTGTCTTTTATTGACCCTAGTAATCTATGCCATTAGGATGTGTGACCTGATAGATTTTTTTTTTTGTATTTTATTTATTTTTTAATTTATTTATTTTAACTGGAGGCTAATTACTTTACAATACTGTAGTGGTTTTTGCCATACATTGACATGAATCAGCCATGGGTGTACATCTATTCCCATCCTGAACCCCACTCCCACCTCCCTCCCCATCCCATCCCTCAGGGTCATCCCAGTGCACCAGCCCTGAGCACCCTGTCTCATGCATTGAACCTGGACTGGCGAACTCTTCTTTCACATATGAAAATATATATGTTTCAGTGCTGTTCTCTCAAATCATCCCATCCTTGCCCTCTCCCACAGAGTTCAAAAGACTGTTCTATACATCTGTGTCTCTTTTGCTGTCTCACATATAGGGTCATTGTTACCATCTTTCTAAATTTCATATATATGTGTTAGTATACTGTATTGGTGTTTTTCTTTCTGGCTTACTTCACTCTGTATAATAGGCTCCAGTTCATCCACCTCATTAGAACTGATTCAAATGTATTCTTTTTAATGGCTGAGTAATATTCCATTGTGTATATGTACCACAACTTTCTTATCCGTTCGTCTGCTGGTGGACATCTCATGCTTTTTATCTATGAAGCTCTAATGTTGTTTTCTATCTATATGTGGTACCAATACAAACTCTTACTGTGTAGGAATATGGTTGTTTATGCTGGTGTGGAAGAGCAACCTAAACTTGGCAGAAGCAGGGAGGATTTGACAGAGGTAAGCATCTAATTTCACCATTTGTGAACACACCTGGTTCACATGCATCTTGCTTTTGGCTATTGATTTATTAGAGCTTAGTTCGTGTTTTTCTCCCCCAAATTTGTGTCCTGCAGTGTAGTACAGAAAGTGCTGGCAAATGTATACTCCCTCTCTCCCCCTGCCCCAGGCCTCCTCCCTTCTCTTAGGGCCAGCTGACACAAGGCTTATGTCTCTAAGTCACTCTCAAGTTACTGCCTATTAGCCCTCACTTAGGTACTGACTTTTAGTTTTTTATTGCATATAAATGGTGGATAATCAGTAAATAGTTATCTATAGATTTAAGTTGGAACCTCTCAGTCTTCATAGAACTTCTTTATCATTTTGAACTATTTTAAATTTATGTCTTCCTCAGTTACGTTTATGCTATAGCTTCTGTTTTGTAATTCTGAACAAAGTTTACTTTTAACTTACGGTAGTTTATAAATATGGAAATAATTTTGAATAAATTTTAATCTCTGAATATTCTTTTTTTTTTCAATTTTATAGGCAGAACAGATTATATTTGATCATTTTTCTGATCCTAAATTTGTCGAACAATTAATTACTTTTCTATCTTTAGAAGACAGAAAAGGAAAAGATAAATTTAATCCTCGACGTTTTTGCCTCTTTAAGGTAACTGTTATTTATATACCCTTTTCATAAAGCTTAGTGATTCTCAGTTTGGAGGTTTGTGAGTTCTAAAGTATTTGATCAAAGTTTGAGTTTAGTCATCTGTTACCTTTATTTAAAATTACTTTCAAAGTAATGCCTGTCATATTCATCTTGGCTTAAGGTTTAGGACTCAAAAAACCAGGCTTTTAGGTGTTTATCTCTAATGTTTGTAATTAGCAGTAGAGATAAAATACCAAAACCCACAACACTGTATGCATTACATGTTTGTTTTGATTTTTCTTGAGCTGTATGTGATATTTGTAAGATCAGAAAGATTATTAAGTTTTATTTCATTGATTATATATTAATGTGATATGGCAAATGACAAGTGGCTTTACCATTTTAACTTACAGACATTGTTAAAGCAGTTAAGTTCTAAGGTGAGAACATGGATTATTTTAAGCACAGTAGTAATATAGTAAACAAATATGAGCATGTTATAGTGGAGATGTAGTCATGTGAGTACTAAAGAACTTTTTCTTTATTTGCATAGGGTATATTCAGAAATTTTGATGATGCCTTCCTGCCAGTTCTGAAGCCCCATTTAGAACGTTTGGTTGCAGATTCACATGAGAGCACCCAGCGATGTGTTGCAGAAATTATAGCTGGCTTAATCAGAGGCTCTAAGCATTGGACATTTGAAAAGGTGATGTAATTTGTAGAGCACATTTCTTAAAGTTGCATTGTCCATTTGTGTAGCAGTTCCCAACGCATTGGGTATTAACACCTGGATCAGTCCCCTCAGCCTCCTCTGCCCCTCTGCCTGTGTTCAAGTGCCACCTTGGGGCCAGCAGTCCTCCTGAGGGAGGGAGGCGGCAGGTGTCTGATCGGGGTGGTGGTGGGAACAGCCGTGGGGCGGCCACCGGTCCTGTGTGCTTATCTCATCTCCATGGGGTCAGCGGTGCCCGTGCCTTCCAAAATGGACAGCAGATTATATGTTTATCAAAACATTTTCACTGCTGCACTGAGGAGACATGCATCTTAAAAAACAAACAAACAAACAAAAACACCTAAAAGAGTGTTTGACTCCATATTGCTTTTCTTCCCTGATAGCTCAGTTCGTAAAGAATCTGCCTGCAATGCGGGACCTGGGTTTGATCCCTGGGTTGGGAAGATCCCCTGGAGAAGGGAACGGTTACCCACTCCAGTATTCTGGCCTGGAGAATTCCATGGACTGTATAGTCCAAGTGGTCGCAAAGAGTCAGACACGACTGAGCGACTTTCACTTTTGACTCTCTATTGCTTTAGAGTATAGGTCACAAAGTCATGTTCTGTAGGTGGCATTGAATATCTTTTAAAATTTGAATTATTTTCCATCCAGGTATGTCATGCAAAAAGAACTTTAGTTTCTCTTGAAAAATAGGACGCTCCTGAAGTCCTGGCCCCACGTGGCTGCACTGTATCAGTTGGCTGGGGCTATGCATGAGCTTCTCCCTTCCTGAGGCACTCTCTGGCTTCTCCTTAAATCTTTTCTCTTAGCCTCTGTGCTGCTTTACTCACTTGGTCTTGTAGATGGTTTTGAATTTACAGAGTTGTAAGATTAAGTTTTACATATCCACCTCAAGGTTAGTTTCTTTCTTAGCAAAGTGCACTAGACTGAAAATAATGTGGTAAAATGTTCAGAATGCCTGAAAACATTCATACTTAATTACACATAGGAGGATTATGAATACTTTTTAATTATTAATATGTTATTTTATACTTACTTAAATCATGTATTAAAAGAATTGGTTAGTTTGTAACATTGCCGTTTTCCTGGCATATCATGAAACAGTTTTATGTAACATGTTAATATGTAGCCTTGTCATCCTTTCTCTATCATTTTTGAGTTACCTCAGTCCCAGAATACAGCTCCTTTTCTTTTTAGTTGTTTAGAATATAGCTTGTTTTTATTCAGCATCTAATGCTAAACTGGAAATTTTATCCCAAACCATCTCTTCCCATTTGTCTTAACATAGGCCCTTTTGACTAAAGTAGGGTCCGTGGACCTGTAGCTTGAGCATCACTTGGGAGTTTATTAGAAAAGAAGGATTTCAAGACCCATCCTGATCTAATGAATCAGAATCTGCATTTTGTCAAGGAGATTTGTGCTCTCACTAAACTATGAGAAGCAGTTCTGTGTTTAGACCCATATATTCACTGCCTGTGTAACTGGAACACATTTTTAAATGCTATTTATAATAATCCAAAACTTGGAATATAAAGTTGATACTTTCAGGTAATACTAAACTGTATTGAGATTTCATTGGTTCCTATATTAGGATTCAGTCCTGTGACTGTAAGCATGTAAAATACAGAGATGATTGAGATTTTGTTTTAGCTCAGTATACTGTGTTATTGAGACATTTGAATAGATAACTTCTCAATAGTAGGAGAGATTTTGTAAGGAACCATATAAGTTGCCTCCTCTTTTCTGATTTTTTTTTTGTGTGAGGGGCAGGGGGAAGGAAATAGCCGTATTACCTGGCCATGTTTTTATGTATCGTGATACCTTCTTCGATTCTTTGGGTCTTTTAAGAAACACAGGAAAGATCAGTTTGTGTATTTGTATGTGTGGGTTTGCAGGAACAGATAGTTGAAGGAAAGTGTTCTGAGTATCGTTAACTTCTGTATTTTATTTGAGTAGGTGGAGAAGCTTTGGGAACTTGTGTGTCCTCTACTTCGAACAGCATTGTCCAACATTACAGTAGAAACTTACAACGACTGGGGAACATGTATAGCAACATCCTGTGTAAGTTTTCCTCTTCATTTTTGTGTCTCGCTAATGATCTATTCAAACTGTTTCATATCCTATCTCAAAATGTGTAAAATCTCCTATTTCTTGATCCTGAAATATTGTCCTCTTACATAACTAGAGAGATGGTACTGTTTAGCCTTTTAAACAAGCCTTGAGTGATAACTCTTAAGTGATAATTATACCTTCTCTGCCATGGTAATTGCATTTTTAGATTAAATGACAAGCCAAATCATATACCTAGAAGTGTCACTTATGTATAGTAAAAGCCAGACGGTACAAGGTTATAGGTGTCATTTTTGACACTAGAAACGTGCAGAGCAGTTATACTTTGATTTAAAACAGTCTGATTAGCTGACGGTTTTCTCACTGTTGCTCTTCCTAACGTCAGCTACATTTGGATTTGACTCACCCTAAGTTTTAATTTGATTTTCTTCCTTGAAACTTAGGTTTGGTTATATTTCTAAAGTAAGGATGTCTGATTTATTTGCAGAATTATATGGCCCCTGTTTTAATTGCTACTTTATGTTTTCAACACAGGAAAGCAGAGATCCCCGGAAACTTCACTGGCTTTTTGAACTGCTGTTGGAATCACCACTGAGTGGTGAAGGAGGATCCTTTGTAGATGCATGGTAAATAAGAAGGAAACTGAGGAGGTTAACAAAAGATGACATCTTTGTTCTTGATGTAAAAGTGGAAATGAAGCTCTACACCTCTAACAGCTACATATCGTAACCCCATTCTTCTGGGAGATGACCATAGTCCCTTTACATACAACCTGTGATGCCAAGTAGTTATTTTTCACTTGAGAACAAGTAGGAGAAATGAAGGCACCTGAGCAGTTCAAACCTAAAGTAGGCCCAGCCTACTCTGCTGCTAACATCGTTTCTATCAGGGCTTGTTTTGTACCATTATGATATTATTGACTTCCTTATCACATGATCTAATTTTTTACGCTTTCCTATTAGGAAAGAAGAGAGTAATCCTTTTAAGGGAAAATACACTTGGGCATAAGGAGCTATAAAACAAATTACTGAACAATAGAAGGAAATCTAGATAATCCTGTTAATAAGAAAAATCATTTATTATTAATATTAATTAGTAAGGAAACTTCTAATGCTTAGAGATTAACTCAGTGAGTATTCTTTTTTTAATTTTTTCAGTGAGTATTCTAAAGTCTATTTCTTTTGTCTGTAGTAGTGGAGATGAAATGGGATACAGAGAAAATGATGTAGAAAAAAATAATAAAATCTTCCTAAAGATGCTGTTCTAAACTGTCAGCTTGAAAATGAAACAATTTTAGGTAGAATACAGACTTGTCAACATGTAAAGGCAGAACTTCCCTTGTGTTTGAGTGTTAAGACCCTGAACTTCCACTGAAAGGGCATGGGTTTGATCCCTGGCTGGGGAGCTAAAATCCCACATGCCACAGAGTTGGGGAGTGGGGGACAGGTAAAGGTGGAGAAGGGCCCTAACCCATCTCTCATTTGTTTTGATTTTTAGTCGACTCTATGTCCTCCAAGGCGGCCTTGCCCAGCAAGAGTGGAGAGTGCCTGAGTTATTGCATAGACTACTGAAGTATTTGGAGCCCAAACTCACCCAGGTTTACAAAAATGTCAGGGAAAGAATAGGGAGGTGGGTATTATTTTCCCTGTGGTATGGTATACCTCTTGAGTTCTTTTTATTAAATTTTGGTGTCAATAATACATACTGTTTATGTTACTGTTGAGTTTTGTGATATACTTTTCTTCAGATTTTGTTTTATATTGTGTTGTGGGACCTTAGAAGAGAGGCTCTGAATGGAAGGAATCCACAGTTCGATTCCTGGGTTGGAACAATCCCCTGGAGAAGGGAATGGCAGTATTCTTGGTTGGAGAATTCCACGGACAGAGGAGCCCGTGGGCTACAGTCCTTGGGGTCCCAAAGAGTCCGACTTGACTGAGCAACTGCACTTGCACTTTCTGAATGTGAAATAGAGTTGTACTGTGCTCACAAGCAAGTGGGGAGTGGTTGCCACACTGCAGTTTTAATTCCTCGGAGTTGCAGGCACAGGCACAAGTTGTAGGCACAAGTCCCTCTCCAGGAATTGTCCTGGGCAAATTTACTTTGGTTGGGTCATACTTTTGAACCTTAGTTTTATCCATAATGTGGGATCTATTCTTACTATATGTATTTTATTTTACAGTGTGCTGACCTATATATTCATGATAGATGTTTCTTTGCCAAACACTGCACCAACAGCATCACCTCGTGTCCCTGAGTTTACTGCTCGAATTCTAGAGAAGTTGAAACCCCTCATGGATGTAGATGAGGAAATTCAGAACCATGTTATGGAGGAAAATGGAATTGGTGAAGAAGATGAACGAACCCAGGGCATTAAACTCTTAAAAACTAGTGAGTGGCTCAAATTAGTAGAAACGCCCTTTAAAAACAGATACTTTAGATTATCCTATTGACTTTTTTCTCTTTTTTTTTAATTACGGTAAAATGTACATAATATAAAATTTACAGTTGAGTGGCATCAAACACTTTACATTGCTGTACAGCCATCACTTTCACCCATCTTTGTACTCTTTCCATCTTGCAAAACTGAGGCTCTGTGCCCGTTAAGAAATAGCTCCTCATTCTCCCCTCCCTCAGCCTCTGACAGCCTTCAGTCTACTCTGTCTCTATAATATGCCTGTTCTAGGGATCTCGTGTAAGGAGGATCATAAAATATTTCTCCTTTTATGTCTGGCTTTTTCACTTTGTGTAATGTTTTCAGTGCTTTTCTCTTCATAGACTTTTAGGTTGTTTATGCCTTTTGGCTATTATGAATAGTATTTCTATGGATGCTAATGTAAAGTTACATTTGAGTCTCTGCTTTCAAGTCTTTTGGGTATCGAAAGCAGAATTGCTATACCATAGGGTAATTCTACGTTTAATTTTTTGAGGAGCCACCAAGGTATTTTCCACAGTGGCCTCACCATTTTATATTCCAGCCAGCAGTGTAGAAAGATTTCAACTTTTCCACATTTTGGCCAACACTTGTTTTCTGTTTTAGGACAATAGCTCTCCTAGTAGGTGTGAAGAAGGTATCTTGTTTTGATTTGCATTTCCCTCACTTTTCGTTTTTGTTTCTTTTCATTTCCGTTTTTGTTTCTTCTTTGGAGAAATATCAAGTTCTTTGCCCAGTTCTGAATTAGATTGTTTGGTTGTTTTTGACTTGTAGATCTTTACTCTGAGTGTAAACAACTAATTTCATTATCATTTTTGCTATGTTAGGATGTTTGAAGGTTGATTTTCATTTGTATGTCATGTGGTTGTTTGTAGATAAATAGTTATCAGTAGTTAGTTGATTGATTCTTTTGAAAGTAATTTCAGTTCCCTGGATTGGTTGATAACTTTTGTTAAGGATCCTGTCACACTGCTGATCAGATGTGTGAAGTAACACAGATGTTGAAGAGCTCTCAGTGGTTGTCTGGGTTGCAGTGTATCATAGAATCATTCTGCTTTATGTAGTCTCTAACTCAGTAGCGAAGACTGACTCTTTGTTTTTGTTTCCATAAGTTTTGAAATGGCTGATGGCAAGTGCAGGAAGATCATTCTCTACAGCAGTCGCAGAACAACTTCAGCTTCTGCCTTTGTTCTTCAAGGTAAGTTTATGTCTGAAATTAAAGCTGCATCACCTTTTGACCTTCAAAAGAAATTATTATCAGATGATTGATAAGCTTTCAGGCTGTATGATTTGTGTACATCTCTAAAAAAAAACCATCACAGGAAAATTGTTAGGTGATCAGTTCAGTCACTTAGTCATTTCTAACTCTTTGTGACCCCATGAACCGTAGCACACCAGGCCTCGCTGTCCATCACCAACTCCCAGAGTCCACCTAAACCCATGTCCATTGAGTTGATGATGCCGTCTGACTATCTCATCCTCTGTCGTCTCCTTCTCCTCCTGCCCTAAATCTTTCCCAGCATCAGGGTCTTTTCAAATGAGTCACCTCTTCATCAGGTGGCCAAAGTATTGGAGCTTCAGCTTCACATCAGTCCTTCCAATAAACACCCAGGACTGATCTCCTTTAGGATGGACTGGTTGGATCTCCTTGCAGTCCAAGGGACTCTCAAGAGTCTTTTCCAACACCACAGTTCAAAAGCATCAGTTCTTCGGTGCTCAGCTTTCTTTATAATGAAACTCTCACATCATACATGACCCCTGGAAAAACCATAGCCTTGACTAGACGGACCTTTGTTGACAAAGTAATATCTCTGCTTTTTAATATGCTGTCTAGGTTGGTCATAAGTTTCCTTCCAGGGAGTAAGCATCCTTTAATTTCATGGCTGCAGTCACCATCTGCAGTGATTTTGGAGCCCAAAAAAATAAACTCAGCCACTGTTTCCACTGTTTCCCCATCTATTTGCCATGGAATGATGGGACTGGATGCTATGATCTTAGTTTTCTGAATGTTCAGCTTTAAGCCAGCTGTTTCACTCTCCTCTTTCACTTTCATCAAGAGGCTCTTTAGTTCTTCTTCACTTTCTGCCATAAGGGTGGTGTCATCTGCATATCTGAGGTTATTGATATTTCTCCCGGCAATCTTGATTCCAGCTTGTGTTTCTTCCAGTCCAGCGTTTCTCATGATGTACTCTGCATATAAGTTAAATAAGCAGGGAGACAATATACAGCCTTGACGTACTCCTTTTCCTATTTGGAACCAGTCTGTTGTTCCATGTCCAGTTCTAACTGTTGCTTCCTGACCTGCATACAGATTTCTCAAGAGGCAGGTTAGGTGGTCTGGTATTCCCATCTCTTTCAGAATTTTCCACAGTTTATTGTGATCCACACAGTCAAAGGCTTTGGCATAGTCAATAAAGCAGAAATAGATGTTTTTCTGGAACTCTCTTGCTTTTTCCATGATCCAGCGGATGTTGGCAATTTGATCTCTGGTTCCTCTGCCTGTTCTAAAACCAGCTTGAACATCAGGGAGTTCACGGTTCACATATTGCTGAAGCCTGGCTTGGAGAATTTTGAGCATTACTTTACTAGCGTGTGAGATGAGTGCAATTGTGCGGTAGTTTGAGCATTCTTTGGCATTGCCTTTCTTTGGAATTGGAATGAAAACTGACCTTTTCCAGTCCTGTGGCCACTGCTGAGTTTTCCAAATTTGCTGGCATATTGAGTGCAGCACTTTCACAGCATCATCTTCCAGGATTTGAAACAGCTCAACGGGAATTCCATCACCTCCACTAGCTTTGTTCTTAGTGATGCTTTCTAAGGCCCACTTGACTTCACATTCCAAGATGTCTGGCTCTAGATTAGTGATCACATCCTCATGATTATCTGGGTCGTGAAGATCTTTTCTGTACAGTTCTTCTGTGTATTCTTGCCACCTCTTCTTAATATCTTCTGCTTCTGTTAGGTCCATACCATTTCTATCCTTTATCGAGCCCATCTTTGCATGAAATGTTCCCTTGGTATCTCCAATTCTCTTGAAGAGATCTCTAGTCTTTCCCATTCTGTTGTTTTCCTCTATCTCTTTGCATTGATTGCTGAAGAAGGCTTTCTTATCTCTTCTTGCTATTCTTTGGAACTCTGCATTCAGATGCTTATATCTTTTCTTTTCTCCTTTGCTTTTCGCCTCTCTTCTTTTCAGTGCTATTTGTAAGGCTTCTCCAGACAGCCATTTTGCTTTTTTGCATTTCTTTTCCATGGGGATGGTCTTGATCCCTGTCTCCTGTACAATGTCACGAACCTCATTCCATAGTTCATCAGGCACTCTATCTATCAGATCTAGGCCCTTAAATCTATTTCGCACCTCCACTGTATAATCCTAAGGGATTTGATTTAGGTCATACCTGAATGGTCTGCTGGTTTTCCCCACTTTTGTCAACTTAAGTCTGAATTTGGTAATAAGGAGTTCATGATTTGAGCCATAGTCAGCTCCTGGTTCTTGTTTTTGCTGACTGTATAGAGCTTCTCCATCTTTGGCTGCAAAGAATATAATCAATCTGATTTCGGTGTTGACCATCTGGTGATGTCCATGTGTAGTCTTCTCTTGTGTTGTTGGAAGAGGGTGGTTGCTATGACCAGTGTGTTCTCTTGGCAAAACTCTATTAGTCTTTGCCCTGCTTCATTTTGTACTTCAAGGCCATATTTGCCTGTTACTCCAGCGGTTTCTTGACTTCTTACTTTTGCATTCCAGTTCCCTCTAATGAAAAGGACGTCTTTTTGGGTGTTCTAGAAGGTCTTGTAGGTCTTCATAGAACCTTTCAACTTCAGCTTCTTCAGCGTTACTGGTCGGGGCTTAGACTTGGATTACTGTGGTATTGAATGGTTTGCCCTGCAAATGAACAGAAGTCATTCTGTTGTTTTTGAGATTGCATCCAAGTGCTGCATTTTGGACTCTTTTTTTTTGACCATGATGGCTACTCCATTTCTTCTAAGGGATTCCTGCCCGCAGTAGTAGATATAATGGTCATCTGAGTTAAATTCACCCATCCTAGTCCATCTTAGTTTGCTGATTCCTCGAATGTCAATGTTCATTCTTGCCATCTCTTGTTTGACCACTTCCAATTTGCCTTGATTCATGGACCTGACATTCCAGGTTCCTATGCAATATTGTTCTTTACAGCATCGGATCTTGCTTCTATCACCAGTCACATGCACAACTGGNTTTGACCATGATGGCTACTCCATTTCTTCTAAGGGATTCCTGCCCGCAGTAGTAGATATAATGGTCATCTGAGTTAAATTCACCCATCCTAGTCCATCTTAGTTTGCTGATTCCTCGAATGTCAATGTTCACCCTTGCCATCTCTTGTTTGACCACTTCCAATTTGCCTTGATTCATGGACCTGACATTCCAGGTTCCTATGTAATATTGCTCTTTAGAGCATCAGACCTTGCTTCTATCACCAGTCACATCCACAACTGGGTGTTATTTTTGCTTTGGCTTCATCCCTTCATTCTTTCTGGAGTTTTTTCTCCACTGATCTCCAGTAGCATATTGGGCAGCTACCAACCTGGGGAGCTCATCTTTCAGCGTCCTGTCTTTTTACCTTTTCATACTGTTCATGGGATTCTCAAGGCAAGAATACTGAAGTGGTTTGCCATTCCCTTCTCCAGTGGACCACGTTCTGTCCGACCTCTCAACCATGACCTGTCTTATCTTGGTGGCCCCACAGGACGTGGCTTAGTTTCATTGAGTTAGACCAGGCTGTGGTCCATGTGATCAGATTGGCTAGTATTCTGTGATCGTGTTTTCAGTCTGTCTGCCCTCTGATACCCTCTCTCAGTGCCTACTGTCTTACTTGGGTTTCTCTTACCTTGGACGTGGGGTATCTCTTCACGGCTGCTGCAGCAAAGCACAGCCACTGCTCCTTACCTTAGATGTGGGGTAGGTCCTCTTGGCTGCCGCCCCTGACCTTGGACGTGAGGTAGCTCCTCTCAGCGTCCACCCCGACCTTGGACTTGGGGTAGCTCCTCTTGGCTGCTCAATATTAGGTAAGAGTAAGATTTTGACAGTTAATGTGAAAAGTCTAAAGACAGAATATTGTTTCACTGAGAGCCAATTTGCAAGTAATAATAGTTTATGAAAATGCTGCTTGCTTAAAGAAAAAGTTAAACAGTAGCATATTTTGAATATAACTGTTTCTGACTTTTTAATTCAATGTGTAATAAATCAAAAAATCAAAATGTTCAGTATATTGTATTTGGACTTCCCTGGTGGCTCAGATGGTAAAGAACCTGCCTGCAATGTGGGAGACCCGGGTTCAATCCCTGGGTCAGGAAGATTCCCTGGAAAAAGGAATGCAACCCACTCCAGTGCTCTTGCCTGGAGAATTCCGTGGACAGAGGAGCTTGGCAGGCTACAGTCCATGGGGGTCGCAGAGAGTCGGAGATGACTAAAGTGACTTAACATGCATGCATATTGTATTTATTTTATGATGTTGAATGGCACTGTATATCGTTGGTTCTAACAAATACTTGGAGAAAGTAACTTGTCTCCATTGATCATATTGAAGTTTTATGTGCTGCAAGATACAACCTGAGGTGGTTTTAATCATTTATCCAATCAGTGAATGAAGCTGGTAAACTAAGATTAATGTAGTAGTTTCCAGAATTATAGTTGATAGTGATGCTGTGGTTGGTGGTGGTTAAGTATAGTCTTACTGCAGATTGGGAAGGCTTAGTACAAATATCACCACTATGTGATAGCTATTCGTCAATCCAGTTGTTGCTGTTTAAGAACCAGGGCCCTTGTTACTATTTATAAGCAAATGGCATGCTAAACTTCTGATCTGCCACAGTGTATATTGTCTTTAGGAGATTCCAAAAGATAACACTCTTGATAATTTTCAAAGGATTCACTACTAAAATACTTTTTAAAGTGCCCTGTAGGGCCTGATACCCAGAATACCTTTGGGACCTTCTCTGTATAGTGGACGGTGGCTCTTAGTATATGTATATATACACCTTTGTTACTTGTGAGTCCTTGGTGTAGATTTGATTTGTCTTTAGGGCAGTGGTGCTTAAAGTTTTTTCCACTGCCTTTTACAGTGGGTATGGAACATGAGCTTATAGTTTTGTTAGTGGGTAATATGCAATGAATGTTAGACTAGCTGGAGTTCCACCCCCTTTCTTCACTCAGAGAAAAAGTCAGAAAGCAAATAGTGCATGAGAATGAGATTGATAGGATGGTTTGAATCTACTTGAAATTTATTAAAAAAATGTAAATCATTAGAATGCTGTACTGCATAGTTGCTAGTAACGGGCCTGACAGTTGACCTCAGTATACAAATATTGAGGTTGAGAACCTCTTTTAGGTCTTCGTAGTAAAAGGGGTCCGGGTTATGCAGGTATCACAGAACAGATGAACAGTATTATTGTGTAGACAGATGAGATGTACAGAGTAAAGATAAAGAGAGGACTATACAGTTGCTTAATTGTAGGAGGAGCACAGAAACAGTGGAGATGAGATCAGTAGCTCTGTTTTGGACATATCTGAGGTATTTGTTTGATTCTAAGTGAACTATTATTTTTCTTGTCCCATGAAAAGCAGTTTTATATCCCCTTCCCCAAAATAACCCTCGGAAATACAAGGTGCACGTTTCAGTTATTTGTGTATTCTACTTTAAGATTCTCCATTTTGCTTCAGAATGAGAGAAGAGGATTTTTAACCGAGAATAACTAACAGAGCACAGGCTTTGAATAGAGATCTAGTTTAAAAGCCTTTCTGTGACAGGTGCTTTTTTTGGTGATCTTAGGCTACTGAGCATCTAAGGTTATCTTCTTCTGTGTAGTGTGGAATAATAGGAGTATCCCTCATGAGGTGGAAATAAGATAATGCCGGTGACCTAGCGAGCACAGTGTAAAATGTCTGTTACAAGTCTTTAACCGAACTTTAACTTGGAACAATCAAGAGCTCAAATGCTAATGGTCAGGGCAAGAGAGGGTACGTGTTTCCATATAAAGGAGCAGCACTTTCTACAGGTTAGCACAGTTTAATGGCAGTTGAGTCTGATTTGTGATACACTAAAAATACTAAGTTTGTATGATAAGGCAGAAGAAAGATTAGGATCATCCTTTTTTTATACCATTGTATTCTTATTTTGTATTTTGGTTGTAAGCATTATAGTGACCATGCCAACAAAAGTAGTCAGTTAGCTCAATTACTCAGAGATACCTGCATAGTTCATCGAATGGAAGTAACAGCTTAAGGACGGGGTAGGAACCACAGCAGCTCTGAAGACCTGGGTAACAGCATCTAATAGTCTCTTTAGGGTGCCGTCACCTTGCATCTTTCTCTTCAATATTCAGATACTCGGAAGAAACAGTGTGCTAATACATGATCTCCTTCTCTTTAAAAAATATGGTGTGAACCGAGAAATGTACAGAAGAAACCTAGGTCATCTTGTCACACCAGAAACCAGGGATGCTATAGTTGTTAAAGGACTTGGAGCCAGTTTGAGCGTTATAAAGAAGAGTAACCACAGTGGGTTACAGCCATCACATTTGTTGAAATTCATTGGTTCTTAATGACACTTTAAAAAATTGTTTCATTTTTCACATCTGGAGGTTAGGGAAATCATTCTGTATAAGAAAGAGGTTTTTGTATAAAACATTCCTCTGTTTAATTGCTAAGTCATGTCCAGTTCTTTTGCAATCCCATGGACTGTAGCCCGCCAGGCTCCTCTGACCATGGAATTTCCCAGGCAAGAATCTTGGAGTGGGTAGCCGTTTCCTTCTCCAGGGGATCTCCCCGATCCAGGGATTGAATGCATTCTCCTGCATCAGCAGGTGGATTTTTTTACCACTAGTCACCAGGGAAGCCCATGAAGCATTCTATGCAGCACTGAAGAAGGAATGAGTGTCACTATTTTGGAAACTTACGTTTTTATAGTAGTTCATTGCAAAAAGAGAAAACTGGATGTAAGTGAAGGAAATACACAGTACTATTAATACTTCTGTTGTGCCCAGTCAGACTTGAATAAATTCAGACCTCTAGATCTAATGGCTACTTTACAGGACAAGCTAGAGCCAGTGGATGCCGCAAAGGAATGCAGTCAGGAAAGGGAGGCCATGATAAGGGAGACTGTAAAAACAAAGGACCTGCCCCACCCCCCTTGTTTTAAAAGAAAGGAGTTTTGAAAGCAGGTAGGGGAAATTTATAGATTCTTCTTAAATATTAAGAGACATTCCAAATGCAGTGTTGTATGGTTATTATGTTGAACCAGATTCCCCCAAAGTAATTGTGATAACATGTATGAAATACTTGGAG
This sequence comes from Oreotragus oreotragus, assembly GCA_006410675.1. Taxonomy (NCBI): domain Eukaryota; kingdom Metazoa; phylum Chordata; class Mammalia; order Artiodactyla; family Bovidae; genus Oreotragus; species Oreotragus oreotragus. Next base: position 385,622 of record SJYX01009925.1, read on the forward strand.
AAATTTGAGCGCTGCTGAACATATTTTAGCTGTAATGAGTTTTTATGTATAATGTCATGACATGTTTTTTAAATAAGAGACTTTGTCTTTCAGTGATAAAAATAAATATTTGTGGATGAAGTATGTTTGGTAGTTGTTCCAAATAATTGAGGGAGGGGGAACAATAGAGGAGGAAAAAATGAAAGGATTAGCCATGAATTTGTCATTGTTGAAGAATTGGTTGATTCGTGGGAATTCATTAAACTGTTCTTTAGTTTTGTATATGTTTGTTTTTTTCTGTAGAAGTTGTTAAAAATGTGATTTCTTTCATGTAAGTTTGCCTTTGTACTTACTGGCTGTTTTTCAATTTATGTCTTTGTTTTGTTTTGTTCTTGTTGTTCTCTAGATTGCCCCAGTGGAAAATGACAATAGCTATGATGAACTGAAAAGAGATGCAAAGTTATGTTTATCACTAATGTCTCAGGGGTTGCTTTACCCTCATCAAGTGCCTTTGGTACTTCAGGTGCTAAATCAAGTAAGAGTGTATATCAGAAACTTATATCTTTGGTTAAAATTTTGGTTTACCATTCTAAGAATTTCACCTGTGATACACAAAATACCTGCTATTTGCATTCATTGTGAATCTTCTTTTGGCATGAGAGAAGACATATGTCAGCCAAAGAAACAGATTTAGAATCTGTACATGGCTTTGCCACCAACTTCTGTGAGTTTGGGCAGGTCACTCAACCCCTGTGTTTTCTGTATATGTAAAGAGCTAATTCTTGGAACACCTTGGATACAAAGTGCTTATGGGGGTGGGGGTGAGCATTCTCTTTTACCATTTCCCCTTTATTTTATTCACTTCTATTTTCTGATCTGTGGTTAAAAAGACCTAAGTGAGTGTCTATTTTCTGGCTGCTTTTTAAAAATTATTATTATTATTATTATTATTATTTTTTTTTTTTTTGCCACACTGCATGGCAGGTGGGATCTGTGGATCTTAGTTTCCCAGCCAGGGATCAAACCTGCAGCCGCGGCAGTGGAAGCGCAGAGTCCTAACCACCACGGAAGCCCATAGCTGCATTTTTAGTGTGCTCCGCTTGCAGCCTTACCCAGTTATGTGTGTGTTATATAATATAAACAGTGGACACTTGCCCTCAGTTTCCAGATTTTTAAATTTGATTACCACTGAAAGATATTTTTTGGTATTTTTTATGCAGTAGACTATAGTAGTTCTCCATTTTGTTTGCTTTAACTACCCTACCTACTACTATCAAAAGAAAAATACAGTAATATGCAACCCTTGGAGGAGTTAAGTCATTAATTATAAGTAACTCTTGTAACGTTGACTTTTATCCATGTGTTCCTTCCCTTTTACTCTCATTCAAACATCCAGAATACATAACTTTACCTGAAACAGCTTGTGTGCCCTTTTGTTTAGAAGGAAATATAAGATGAGCTTGCGCTGGCTCCACTTTGGAAATTTCTATTATTTGTGTAAAATGCCACTGTCATTTCATGTTCCTGTCATTTCTTCTAATTTCTCATTCACAGACAGCAAGAAGCAGTTCTTGGCATGCTAGATACACAGTACTGACCTACCTCCAGACCATGGTATTTTATAACCTCTTTATTTTCCTAAACAATGAAGATGCAGTTAAAGACATCAGGTGGCTGGTTATAAGTCTTTTGGAGGATGAACAGCTAGAGGTAAAATTTAAGTTATAGCAAACTGAAATTTTAATAAATTTAAAGAAAGCATTTTGGCGCCTCTAAAAGAGTATTTACATACTAATATGTAAAGTAATTTTAACATAGCCCTGTGTAATTAGTTTTGATACCCCATATGTAAACAAATACTGGACACATTCTTGTTCTGGCTTCTCTTTGCAGTTGGGCAGATGATATTGATGAACCGAAGTCTTCTTATCTATGAAATTGCAAATGATAACACTCTGCTTATTTTACTGATTTTTAAAGGGCTAATAGGAATGTGTATGAGAGCAATTTTAAGAGAATGAAAATCTACACATAGGTGCTGTTATTCAGTAGATTTAAGAAAAGATTGTTATCCCTGTTTATTTTCCTTGGTAGAGAAATTGAAGTCAGCTCTTGCTAAAGTAGCAGCAATATTTGTACAAAAAGACCATGTTAGTTCACATGAGCCTAATGCAAGAAAAGCATGATGTGATAATTATGGAATAAGACGTGACTTTCTAAATTGGCTTTAGGTTAAGAAAAAGCAATTGAAAATTTTGTGAAATTTTTGTTTATTTTATTTTGTGGACTTTATGGGTTTTCCATGTAGTGGAGCATTCCCAGTGATTATATAGATTTTATTTGAGAGCACTGAAAATACATTTGTATCTACAGGAAACTGGGACTGGAAACCTATTTTTTGCATTCCAGCTTGCTTGTGTCCTTCGGAGCAGATGTGTCTAGTTACCGAGTACTCACACCCTAGCCGTAACTCTGACAAGCTCCAGTTAAAATATTTGCAGCTCTTTGTAAATTGTTTTAGAGGGTTTTCTTTTTTTCATTGAAGAATAGACATGGAAAGGTGGACATCTCCAAGGACAGTGTTTCCTACCTTTAAATATTATAGCAAAATGGACTGTTTTCTGGATCTTGTTTTAGAACACTTTCATACATTATTTTTGTATTTTACTCCATGTAGTAGGCTTAAACTTAGCTGTTACTGTATGCAACCAAGTATGAAGTAATAAAAAAATTTATAATGTATTTCATATAATATTATAATGAAAATAGCAAAGAATATGTTAAGTACCCCCAAACTGTCACACTGAAAAATTGAAGAAAAAATATTTTGAAGCAATAAGTGGCAAACCATTTTTTCAAATTATTACTGCCTTTCCTTATGACTGTTTAGGAGAAACTATTATGATGTGTATAACTTTTTACAGCTGTTTTTTTGTCTTCCCAAAACTTGAGTTCCCATTTCAATTTGAAAAAAACTATTAGTATTTCTATAGACTGTATTTATAGTCTTAAAACAGCCTATGAAGTTTGTAAGAATTAAAACAGATATAAATCTCTATTGTATATGACAATTATAGAAATTATCCTGTGTCTTTATTACCAGTGAAAATAACAGCGGCAGTTGTTTTAAGGGATGTAGAGTCTAGGAAAGTTTTATTTTAATGTCATGCTTTGGCACTGCTTTTACAGTTAAACTCCAGATAAGAAAAACTCAGTCAGTGGGAAAAGAATGTACAGAAAATCAATGTTTTATAGCATGAGTAAGCGTTTACTTTCTGCAAGCCTAATGTTAGTGACTCATCTGTTTTGAGGCCAGGACCCTTTAAGAGCCTGATGGATTCTCCATTAAGAAACTGCAAAAGAGCATTTACACAGTTTGAATACAAATATCAGGGAAAGTCCTCACCCCAGTTCCCACACCACCTTCTCCCCAGGCTTAGGATCTCAAGTCTAATGGAAGTGATTATCTCTACAGGTTAGAGAAATGGCTGCTACCACCTTAAGTGGTCTGTTACAGTGTAACTTCCTTACCATGGACAGTCCTATGCAGATTCATTTTGAGCAACTTTGCAAAACAAAACTACCGAAGAAAAGGAAGCGTGACCCTGGTTTTGTAGGAGATACGATTCCTTCTGCAGGTAACAATACTGGTAGAAAACACCTTTTGGGAATTAACCAGGCTTGCTCAACAAATATTTATTGGATGCTTGTATGTGTGTAGGTCTATGCTAGGTACCAGGAATAGCTTTTGAGAAGCTTTGCGTATATAGAAGGCAAGACCTGGGATATAAAAGCTAAAATTGAGAAAGATACCAAGGAATGTGTACACTGCTGCATACAGCTATTAGAGTAAATCAAGTCTGTACCCACTCACCTGAAATTGCTTTATAAAGAGGGGTACCAGAATTAGTTATTTTTGAGGCTCTAAAATATTTGTTTTTAGAATTTACAACTTGTGTGTGGTGCTAGTGGTAACGAACCCATCTGCCAGTGAAAGAGACATAAGAGACATGGGTTCAATTCCTGGGTCAGGAAGATCCCTGGAGGAGGGCATGGCAACCCACTCCATTATTCTTGTCTGAAGAGTCCCATGGATAGAGGAGCCTGGTGGGCTACTGTCCATAAGGTCTCAAAGAGTTGGACACAACGGAAGCACCTTAGCACACATAGCAACACACACTGAGAGAAGAAACTGAGTAGACAAAACAATTCCTGCTTTCATTTGGAGAGGGGAGTATCATTGCTTCACTAGGCATTTGGTGAGAGGGCGAGAAGACCATTCTGTAGGAGCTTGCACTCTAATTGAGCATCAAGGTAAACAAGACAATGAAATCTGATTGACTGTGTCATGTTTAAAGAGAAATTTAAATGTCATAGCCAAAAAGCATCTGATCTATGTTATTGAAAGTGAAGTCTCTCAGTCATGTCCGACTCTTTGCGACCCCCATGGACTATAACCTACCAGGCTCCTCCATCTACGGGATTCTCTAGGCAAGAATCCTGGAGTGGGTTGCCATTTCCTTCTCCAGGGGATGTTCCTGACCCAGGGATTGAACATTGGTCTCCCGCCTTGCAGGCAGACTCTTTAACCTCTGAGCCACCAGGGAAGCCCATGTTATTGAAGTATAGTTAATTTAGAATGTTGTATTAATTTCTTTTAATACAGCAAAGTAACTCAGTTCAGTTCAGTCGCTCAGTCATGTCCGACTCTGCGACCCCATGGACTGCAGCACACCAGGCCTCCATGTCCATCACCAGCTCCCGGAGTTTACCCAAACTTTTGTCCATTGAGTTGGTGATGCCATCTCACCATCTCATCCTCTTTTGTTCCCTTTTCCTCCTGCCTTCAATCTTTTCTAGCATCAGGGTCTTTTCAAATGAATCAGCTCTTCGCATGAGGTGGCCAAAGTATTAGAGTTTCTGCTTCAACATCAGTCTTTCCAATGAACACTTAGGACTAATTTCCTTTCGGATGGACTGGTTGGATCTCCTTGCAGTCCAAGAGACTCCAAGAGTCTTCAGCACCACAGTTCAAAAGCATCAGTTCTTTGGGGCTCAGCTTTCTTTATAGTCCAGCTCTCACATCCATACATGACTACTGGAAAAACCATAGCATTGACTAGATAGACTTTTATTGGCAAAGTAACATCTCTGCTTTTTAATGTGCTGTCTAGGTTGGTCATAACTTTCCTTCCAAGGAGTAAGCGTCTTTTAGTTTCATGGCTGCATCACCATCTGCAGTGATTTTGGAGCCCCCCCAAAATAAAGTCTGACACTGTTTCCACTGTTTCCTCATCTATTTGCCATGGAGTGGTGGGACCGGATGCCATGATCTTCGTTTTCTGAATGTTGAGCTTTAAGCCAACTTTTTCACTCTCCTCTTTCATTAAGAGGCTCTTTAGTGCTTTCCTTTCTGCCATAAGGGTGGTGTCATTTGCATATCTGAGGTTATTGATATTTCTCCCAGCAATCTTGATTCCAGCTTGTGCTTCATCCAGCCTGGCGTGTCTCATGATGTACTCTGCATGTAAGTTAAATAAGCAGAGTGACAATACACAGCCTTGATGTACTCCTTTTCCTATTTGGAACCAGTCTGTTGTTCCATGTCCAGTTCTAACTGTTGTTTCCTGACCTGCATATAGGTTTCTCAAGAGGCAGGTCAGGTGGTCTGGTATTCCCATCTCTTTCAGAATTCTCCACAGTTTATTGTGATCCATACTGTCAAAGGCTTTGGCATAGTCAATAAAGCAGAAATAGATGGGTTTCTGGAACTCTCTTGCTTTTTCCATGATCCAGTGAATGTTGGCAATTTGATCTCTGGTTCCTCTGCCTTTTCTAAAACCACCTTGAACATCTGGAAGTTCACGGTTCACGTACTGCTGAAGCCTGGCTTGGAGAATTTTGAGCATTACTTTACTAGCGTGTGAGATGAGTGCAATTGTGCGGTAGTTTGAGCATTCTTTGACATTGCCTTTCTTTGGGGATTGGAATGAAAACTGACCTTTTCCAGTCCTGTGGCCACTGCTGAGTTTTCCAATTTTTTTTTTTTCCTAAGTTTTCTTTGATTTATCTCTGAACACCCACCATGTTCTAGGAACTGTGCCAATGGTGAGTTTTCCAATTTTGCTGGCATATTGAGTGCAGCACTTTCATAGCATCCTCTTTTAGGATTTGAAATAGCTCAACTGGAATTCCATCACTTAGTTATATATATTTTTTCTTCATATTATTTTTCATTATGATTTGTCATTGGTTATTGAATATAGTTCCCTACACTGTACAGGGGGACCCTAGTGTTTATCTATCCTATGTTCAGTAGTTTCACTTTGTTAATCCCAAATTCCAATCTTCTCCCTCTCCCCCAAAATGCAAGTCTGTTCTCTTTGTCTAGCAGGGTTTTAATGATGTCATAGAGTTACCTAATGGGAATTTCTAATAACATAACAGTGAAAGTGTTAGTTGTGTTAGTTAGTGAAAGCTCAGTTGTGTCTGACTCTTAGTGACCCCATGGACTGTATTCCACCAGGCCTCTCTGTCCAAATGAAATATCAGCATATAATAAATTCTAGTTTTTTTAAGTTGATCACTTTGTTTTTAATAATTAAGTACCAAAGTATTTTTAGGTCTGTACTGAAAATTTGAAAGCACTTTAACTTGTATCACTAAAAAGAAAGAATAGAGAGCCTATAAAATACAGGATGCAGGATGTTTTAGTTTAGGCTTAAAAGCATGTTTTTGATATGTGTGCGTATACAGAGTCATTTAAAGGCAGAAATTCACACAATGGAAACAACTAGCATAATTGAAAACTTAATTTTATCTCACTATAGCAAGTACAATAGAGTCCTGTAAATATCTGTTCATATAAATGCTTTTTTTCTTTGCAGAGTTAGTGAAACGCCACGCTGGGGTGCTGGGACTGGGTGCATGTGTCCTTTCTAGTCCTTACGATGTTCCCACCTGGATGCCCCAGCTCCTTATGAATCTCAGTGCACATCTGAATGACCCTCAGCCAATCGAGGTAAAATTCTCCCTTTTTGGTTTCTTTGCACATATATTAACAGTGATAATTTTCTAAGAAACCATTTAGACTAGTAATTTTCTATGTACTCTGGGCTGTCGTCTTCGATTGGAGAAGGCAATGGCACCCCACTCCAGTACTCTGGCCTGGAAAATTCCATGGATGGAGGAGCCTGGTAGGCTGCCGTCCATGGGGTTGCTGGGAGTCGGACACGACTGAGCGACTTCACTTTCACTTTTCACTTTCATGCATTGGAGAAGGAAATGGCAGCCCACTCCAGTGTTCTTGCCTGGAGAACCCCAGGGGCAGGGGAGCCTGGTGGGCTGCCGTCTATGGGGTCACACAGAGTCAGACACGACTGAAGCGACTTAGCAGCAGTAGCAGCAGCAGTCGTCTTCGATAAGGTTACTACTACTGCCTCTGCCAGAGCCAAGTCTGTTCATCATTAGTTATTAAAATCTTGCAGAGACCCCACTGTTTGTTAGCAAGAAAATCACCATGTCTTCGGTCCTTCCCAGTCCAATGGAAGCAAAGTGTATTGCCAGTGTTGTCAGGATATTTAAATTTTATACTTCTGTTTCGCTCGCATTTTATACTTAGGAAGTATCTAACCAAAGGCTAATGTTAAACAGGAAAATGTGATGGTATTATTTACTGAACACCTATGTTCCTACATTAAACAACTTGGAAGACCAGTGACTGTTCTTTTCACTTTAACTAAGTATATATTAAGTATATATTGAAACTGATTTAACAATGTGGTATGCGTTCTAATCATTTGTCCTAAAGTGAAGCTGGTACCAATTCTAAAGAAGTAATCTTGGTGTCTTTTTGAGGTAAAATTGGTTTATTGGTTGTGTAGCGCTTGGTGAAGTGTGAGATCTGAAGTCCCGAAGGATCGTTACCTAAAGGTATCCTGAACATAACCCTGGAGAGGTTAAAGTGAAATGTATGTGGGTTGCTTATCCTACAGATGACTGTAAAAAAGACATTATCCAATTTCCGAAGGACACACCATGACAACTGGCAAGAACACAAACAGCAATTCACTGACGACCAGCTGCTCGTTCTCACCGATCTCCTTGTGTCGCCCTGCTATTATGCATAGAAAGGTGAGGCAGCCGAGTAATACAGAAGTCTGTTTTCACGACTTCTGCTGTGACCCAGTGGAAGTTCCGGAGAATTTTATACTTTTTTTTTTCTCTGCTTTAGGTATTAAGCAGAGAATTGATGTGACAGCTTTTACGGGCTTATGGTTAAATAAAAGAAAAGAGCTCTTACTCATAATTGCCTCTGAGTGGGGCCTGGCCATTTTGGGTGGTCCAGGGATTCTGGGTTCTATAGTTGTGAAAATATTTCATCTCTGTTCTTAAGTATTTGTTATCCATTCTGTATTAAAGAGGTAGGGCCCAGAAGCCTTTCTATTGAAATAGGATGAAAAAAGATTTCATTTATTTGCCTGAGTTGGATGTCCTGTTGTCTAACTGAAGCTTTCCTCCCCCCGCCCCCCTTTTCCTCCTTGATACAGATGAGTAGTCCTCACTTCGAGCTCTTTCCATCAAAAATTCCAGATCCTCAGGTACCATCTGTGGTGGCTTTCTGCAGGTTTAAAAACTCTGCCTCTGTTGAGTTCTCATCATTTTGGTGGTTTCTGTGTCTGGTGTAATTAGTCCGAGTTCCACAGGTTCGCAGCTGCCATTTGATTTCCTAACTTGTCCGGAAGTATTTCCAGTATATTGATCACTTTTTCTTTGAGGCATCTGACAAAGCCACAGTGTCTCAGACTAGAAAGAATTACCCAGTATGATCATGACATACAAGACCAGACAGAGTCTAGGAACTCATTATGAAACCTTTTACTTGGAATGGAGAAGGAATGGAGAATGCCCATCTGTAACACAGGTCCTATCATTTCATTCATCTCAAATTATTTTGAATTCTTTCCAAATGCTGTTGAGTTGAGATGGTGGTAGGGCTGTGGGCCATACATCTGAAGCGTTGAGAGCCTTGGGCCTGGAGAGCCATGAAGAGGGAAAGAAAAGAGGGCAAGTCTCAAACTCAGCCAAGGACCTGGTGGATTGCTCGACCAAGACACAGAAGTGAAGTCTGTGTCCGCGTGTTTCCCACAGACTGGAGTTTTTGGTGCTGAATAGAAGAGCAGTTGCTGAAAAACCAGGGGTTTGGTGGATAAATTTTTGATTGATTGTTATGTATGTATACAAGTGTGTGATTTTGAAAATAAACAGCAACAACAATAAAAACCCTGACTGAATGATTTTTACCTGTATTCTTTACAAATATTGTTTGACCCTCTTTGAAAACTGTTATACTTTACTAATGGAAGACTGCTGTGTTTGCGAAAATTCTGTAATCTTTTTCTCCCTCCCCCTGCCCTTTTTTTTTGGCCTGCAGAATCGTTGAGAGACTAATAAGTCTTAATATTTAATTGACTTGTTTAATAAATGTTACATAGATGTAAAAGACTGTATAAACTGTAGAGACAGCATTGGCAAGACTTTGTACAGATGCAACCTCTTACAAAACACCATTGTGTAATTAACTTGTAAAGATTCACATGTAGCTCTTTATTATAGTGACTTTTGGCTTTTGTACCAATCGAATGCCATTTTTTGTGTGTTTTTAAATTATTTCCTTTATCTTTTCATGCTCCAAAAGCTGAGGTGTGGGTTTGTTTGAGTTCATTTATCCTTAGAATGTCTGAATTTTTATGTAACTTTTTTGTGTGTATCTCTAAATGCGAACACCACGTGTTTGCCTGTGACCAGTTTATAGAACGCAAGGTATCTTCTGGGTTGAAGTACTTCACAAGGTGGTGAATGTCATCTTGCAACACACCCTGTACAGTCTTCCTTAAAGGAACACTACGGTATATTTTTTAGTATCTACCTGCTGAATGACTTGATACAGGCCTAAGCACAGCAGAGGTCCTGGTACAGTATTTAAGTGTCAGCATACACAGGCGTAATCCCTGTATAGAGTAGTGCCAACCTGATTATTTCAATTGTGTAGTTTAAAACCCAATAAATGGATTGTTTTTAACACCTGGTTTTTGGTCTTCATTACAAGGAGAAGATAGTTCTAGAGCCAGTGACTTGTGGATTCTTTTTGCATTCATAGATCTGGATCCATAAATTCATGCCCTCTGACCAGAGTGAATCATCTAGGTCAGACCTGCCCAGCTACAGTAGCTTGTAGCCACATGTGACTGTTAACATTTAAATTAAATTAAAAATTACTCAGTCTCAATAGCCACATTTCACACGTTCATTAGCCACTTGTGGCTAGTGGTTACCCTGTTCAGTAGGCACGTGAGTGTTTTTTGTCAGCATGGAAAGTTCGACAACACTTATCTGGGTGATTGATTCTCAGGTTGATGGGCCTGGAATGTGAATTTCAGTTCATACTCCCAGCTCATGATACTGATACCTGGTCCTGAAATAGTTTGAGCAGTGAGGCTTTATGTTATGTTGACCACTTCAGTTTCGTCTTAGCTAAGGTGTATTTAGGTGAGGTTCCTAAAGTGGGGAATTTTTAAAAATAGAACATACTAAGCACCCACTGTGGCCCTCAATCAGAGTTTTTCTGGTTGGGACTCAGGTATCAGTGTTTTTTAAAAGTTCCATCAGTGCTTCAGTTGTGTGGCCATGATTGAGGACCACTGGTGAAGACTTCAAAGGCCCATTCGAGACCTAAAATCAAGGCACCTTAATGAGGTTTTAAAATGCCCCCAGTGATTCTAATACCAGGTTTGCTACTACTACTGCTAAATCACTTCAGTCGTGTCCAACTCTGTGCGACCCCAGAGACGGCAGCCCACCAGTCTCCCCCGTCCCTGGGATTCTCCAGGCAAGAACACTGGAGTGGGTTGCCATTTTCTTCTCCAATGCATGAAAGTGAAAAGAAAGTGAAGTCGCACAGTTGTGTCCAACTCCCAGCAACCCCATGGACCGCAGCCTACCAGACTCCTCCGTCCATGGGATTTTCCAGGCAAGAGCACTGGAGTGGGGTGCCATTGCCTTCTCCGAATACCAGGTTTTAGCAGTTGCTTATTACTTTGATACCCTAACTGCTTATGTTGTGAATTACCTCCTAAACGTTCTGTCAGTGACCTCAGGAATGAAAAGGAAGAGCGGGAGAAAAGGGATGAATGGCAAATGTTGTCTAAATATGTTGCATTCAAAAGGATGGAGAACGACAGCCGGAACCATTTTAAGGGAAGGCCAGTGTCGGACAGGGAGGCCTGGCGTGCTGCAATTCATGGGGTCGCAAAGAGTCGGACACAACTGAGCGACTGAACTGAACTGAGTGTTAAGACTTTGGGGAAAGGTGTGTGAAGGCAGACCCAACTGCTGATTGGGCCTGGAAGACTTAGTTAAGGCAGGTTTGGGGTGGGGGCGGGCGGGGGTGATGTTCTTTCCTCAAAGTGCATGTGTCAGTTTCCATTGTCACTGTGTACCAGAACGGTAGTTTCCCTGCAAACTGATAGTCTGTTCCTTTCTTAACATATTTTTAGTCAGCCCCGCTTGTTTATTTGTAGATTTTCCACTTTCTGACTGTGAAGCCAGTGTTCTTTCCAATTTGACACACTGCTGGTACATTCTGTAGACATAATTATAGTAGCTTTAGTCTTGTTGATACTAGTTTTGGAACTGGTGATTCCAGATACTCTATTCTAGACTGACTGATCTTTTACAACTTGTGACTGTGTGTGTGTGTCCAGTATGAGATAATTTTTCCCATAGGTGTAACTCGTGGCATTTTGGCCAAGACCTATTGTAATATCCTTCTGTCATATGGCCACATGCCTGGAAACGAGCTGGAAATTATGCAACAGCTAATTTATATGGAGAGGAGTGTGACATTTGGTTAGTTTCCACTTTGAATGGCAATTCTACTCTAAATACTAAACAATGTTTTTTGTCGATTATTTCTAGCCTCTGAGGTCACCATTACAACATAGATTAGAATTGCTGCAGGTGGTAGGGGAGTAGACTATTTTGTGGGAATTGGAAATTTTCCTTGAAGTTATTTGTAAATTCTGATAGCACAATCAACTCCTGGACAGAATATCTACCTCATAAATTATCCAGCCTTCTTGATTTTTCTTCTGATGAAAGCAGAGTAGGGGGCGGTGACTTAGGGAAACGTTATATGCATAAATCAAATTCTTTGGTACTTGTTGGTACCAAACAGTTCTGTTTTAAAAGATAACCATTAGCCAAAATAAAGAATTTCAATGGCAATATCCTAAGTACTTCACTTGAATGGAATTTTCAAGATCCTAGTTAGCAGGCTGGCACACTGAAGCAGAAAAAGGGCTTAACCCCGCTTCCTTTTGTCCCCGAGTAGCAAACATACTTGGGAATGCTACTTGATTGCTCTTGAGACTACAACCCACATAAATGAGTTCATTATTTTGGACACACTGTGGACTGAGATGGGAGTCCACATCCCAGGATGGGAGGTGGGTTACTTTTTTGGTTCCTGTTCTTAATAAAATTAGCTCAGCTAGTTTTGCATACATGGCTTTTCAAGACGTTTTACATTCAACATGGCATTGAGTGATGTCCATGATTTCTTGGCTTTTGCCCATTTCCTACCCATTCTCATGGGTACTTTCTTTGCAATTCGCATTTGTTTCCTAATAGATGCTTCCCTCTCAGTGAGCTGAGAGAAGGAAAAAAAATAACGTTAAAGTTGGTTTGATTTGAAGTCTGTTACAATGACGTGATTTACAAATTCTGGGTCTCCAGGTACCACCCTGGAAGGCGACGCCAGTTTCATCTAGGAGCAAAGTATTAGCTGCAGCGTAGAGAGGAGCTAGGCAGGCGCACTTGGAAGCACCAGGAATGGGGAGAGGTGGGCGGCGGCGGGCCGGCCAGAAGCCCAGGGAAGGCCCTGGACCCCGCTAAGACCGACGTGAAGCCTCCACCCCGCCTTGTCCGCGGTCTTCACTCTCTAAGGCCAAGGCCCCCATGGGTCCCGCTGTGTGCTATCGGCGCCCCCACCTTTGCCCTCCTCTCCACCCAGTCCGCCCCCCTCTTCCTCCATATGTCAGCTCTTGCCAGCCCCAGGGAGCCCCCACTTCCCCAGCGGCAAAACGACGCTCCTGAGACCGCGCGGCGCGGGGAACGGAGCTCGCGGCGGCGGGAGCTGCGGGCCCGGGTACGCCACGAGGCCCGCGAGGCGGCCAGGGCGCGGGGGCAGGCGGGGCGCAGAGCCCGAGTGTCCAGCGGAGGGGGCGGCGCCCTCGGCGTCTCCGTGACTGCGCCTCCGCGCCCCGGCTCGCCGCGGCTCCCGGGATGCGCGGAGGCGGCGGCGATGGCCACGATGCCTCCAGCTCGGCATCCGCCGGGGCGGCGGGCGAAGCGGGGGTCCGGGCTGCCAGATGGAGGAGGAGGGGCGGCGCTGCGGCCACCAGGCAGGTGAGAGGCGGCGGGCCCCGGAGGAGGACGACCCCGCGGGGACGGGGGCGGGGGCCGCCGGGTGAGGGAGCCGGCAGCCGCGCGGGTTCGGGCCCGGCCGCGGCGCACCTGCGCTCCTGGCGAGGCCTGCGGAGAAACCATCTCGCTCCCGCCTTGCGCGTCCCCGGGCCCCGCGGGGCCGGTGGAACCCCTCCCCCACCGCCCGTGCCCTGCCTGAACCCTCCTCACCTCTACCACCCTTTCCAGAATCCTTTACATGCTTCCCTAGACCGGCCTCGGCCCTCCTCACCATAACCTTCTCCAGCCCCGGAGCCCCTCAAGTGCCCTCAAGACCCATCTCAAGTCCCCGATCAGGGTCGCCATGCCCTCCCAGCAGTCTCATCCTCAGGAGGATGCTCCACACCCTCCCATCTCCCTCATCAACCGACGCTACCCGACCTCATCAGCCGCTCCGGGCTTCAAAAGTAGTTTAGTGGGGAGAAAGAGCATGGCCTCTGAAAAGCAGAGAAGTCTGGCTTGAATCTTAGTGACCTTGGACAAGTCATCTGACTTCCGTACTGTTTCCCAGATATCTCAATACAAATCCAGTGGGAGTAATAACAGTAGTACAAAACCTTGTTCTCCTGTGAGGGTTAGAGTCTGAACAAGCCTGCCCTGGAGGAATTGAAGGCATTGTTTGGTGGGGGTGGAGAGGTGTGGGGGAGAACTGGAAGAAATCAGATCATGAGTTGACTTGTAGAAGCTCATGTAAAATGTTTGAATGTGTACTAAAATATTAAGATAGCACACTAAATTATCAGAGGCTCTTCACACATATCATAATGCAAAATCATTGATGTACATTTTCACTTACTATTCCTCGTTTACTATTTACTTGAGGGTCTCTCCTCCTTCTTTGTAATAAGATGCATATGATATGATTTCATTTCTTCTTATTATGTCTAATATGGCTTCTTCTTAAGACTGGTGTTCCACCTTAAATTTTTTCTGATCTTATTATTTTTATTGCATCTTCTTCCAGGCCCTATTTATGCTCCCAGAGATATACAGTAGCTTGTATGCTTGCATTGAAAAGAGTGTTGGTAACCTCTAGTTAATATTTAGGAATAAGTAGTAGATGCATTCATTTACAAATAACTGAGTTTTATAATTCTGCCAGCATACCTTTGTCCCAAATTGTTATCTCAGCCTCCTTTTTCTTAAAGTCTCAAAAGTTAGTACTAAGACCTAGGTTTACTTTCCCCTCACTTCCTTATTACTTCAAAAGTTTCTCTGCCGAAACCTTTACTTCTGATATGTCTTCTTCTTTTTCTCTCTTTTCTCTTCCCTGTCTCTGATTCCCTCCTTTTTTTTCCTAATTATCCCAAATCAGAGTGATTTATAATTACCTTATACCAAACAATAATTTTCAACCTCGCCAAAAAGGTACATGCAAATATATATACAGATATATGTACATGGAACTTTGAGTTGGGAAGGAATTGCAATACCTACTTCATAGGATTATAATGAGAATGAAATAAAGTTGATAACCTATGTAAAGCTTCTAGTAGGAGTCTCTGGCATATAATAACCACCCAATGCATTATAGCTGCTGTAACTGTCTTCTGACCTGGGACTGCCTGCCTTGATTGCTTTGCTATTTTGTTTAGCTCGGTGGTGTGCAGCCTTTAGAGAATAACTGCTTAGGTTCAAATCCATGCTCTGCCCCTTTAAGATAGGTGCTCTCTCTGCCTCAGTCTCCTCGTCTGTAAGTTACTGTCTGTCTTAGGGCTGTGACGATTTGATAAGTTAATAGTGTGGAGCACTGGGAGCACTGTGGAGCAGGTCACAAGCACTCAGTAAAGGGAACATCCTAATGACCATACTGCCCCAGAATTCCTGACTCAGAATTCTTTTATCAGTCTATTGAAAAAAATTATAATTGGAGAGAAAGTAAAAGTTGCCCCTCAACTCCTCCAAAAATTTTTTTTTCCTTCTGCCTCTTATCTTTGGCTAACGTTGATGTTTCATCATTCTATTTTCCCGTTTCCAAATGTTTCCCAGCCTGGACGCTTCATAGCTTCCATCAACCACTTCTTATTTATTTTTGGCTGTGCTGGGTCGTTGCTGGTCGTTGCTGCCGCGTGGGGCTTTTCTCTGGTTGCAGAGCAGAGGTTGCTCTCTAGTTGGTGCATGGGCTGCTCATTATGATGGCTTCTCTGGTGGAGTACAGGCTTCAGCAGCTGCAGCTCATGGGCTCGGTAGTTGTGGCCCCCAGGCTCTAGAGCACAGGCTCAATAGTTGGGGCACACGGGCTTAGTTGTTCCGAAGCATGTGGGATTTTCTTGGACCCGGGATTGAACCTGTGTCTTCTGCATTGACAGAGTCTTTACCACTGAGCCACCAGGGAAGCCCACCCCATCCTTTATTATTACTCACTTGATATTTCTCTTAGCATCCTAATTCCAGACTTCATCCTTTTAATGTTTCCAAACCAAATTCCTGCTTCCCTCTTCAGAGTCAGGGGAATTTTCTATAAACAGGAGTATCACCTTTCTGCTTCTACAAGGTGGATTTTCTCTTCTACTTCCTTTTTCATTGGTTAACTCCAATCTTCCAATTAACAAAAACAGTAAAAGTTTTTTTTTTTCTTTCACTATGCACGTGTTATAAAGTGTTCAGAAATGGGCACACAGTCTTTAAGTGAAAACAGTAAGCTGTCCATTATTATTATTATTTAATTCTAATCATCAGGAAACTAAAGATCAGGACTAGTTCTTCTCTCCCGTAGAACTCTTACAAGGGAAGTACAGAAAAGTTGGTCCCACTTCCCAGATGAGAAATATGTGATATTTTCATGATCTGTACTTTTTGACCATTGAGAATATAGAAGAGGTTATCTTCTTCCTTCATGAAGGAAATCAGTTAATTTTATGGATCTCCCCAGGACTGAAATGTGTCTGATACTGGCACAGGTGTACCTATTGCTGAATGCTGGGAGACTTCTATATTGGGTGGGTCCTAATTCCTGCTTGAAGCTCCCAGTAATCCCTCATTGATCAGGCCCCTTCCCCTACACCCCAGTATTCAGCAACTAAAGGATTTACCCCTGGCTTCACTGGAGGCCCTGGGACTCAGCTTGAGCTGGTGGTTAAATATTCTGAACATCACCCATGGACCTCCCCAGTACCACTGGTTATTCTTAAAATGCTGGATTAAAGCACATTCTTTTTAGTTGCCAAGAGCTTTGGATGTACCACTGGAAGCATCTGGGAGTAGGGTGGACACCAGGCCAATGGGACTTTGTGATTCTGAACAACAAAAGACTGTGTGAAGGTATTTTAAATCTCATTGCAAGATGGGAAAAGAAAGTTAAAAAACCAGAAAGAAAAATAAATTATTCTTTAGAAGTAGATGCTGTGTTGTGCTCATCTATGCACCCAGAGTACCTGGTGTAAAGCTGGCAGAGAGTACTCACACGTAGATATAAACTGGATGAATGCATGCACAAATGCATGCACTGGGGGAATGTATGCATCCTGCTTCATCATGAGGCTATGCCTGCTGGGATCATGATAACTCAAATTTATATAGAGTTTACAGAGCAAACTGATAAGTCTCAAATATAGTTCTGACATCATTCATTACTTCCATTTATATAGTCCTACACAAAGTTCTTTTCCAGAGGAGAATACGGAGTTGGCCAAGAAATCACAAGCAGGGAGAAAATATAAATAATGGAAAATAAAGGGTTCTTCCTAGAGAAAGAAATTGGATTTGTTAGTGATGTGTGGAAGTTTTGTAAAAGGCCACAGTATGCTTCAGCAGTACCCTCTTGCTTATGGGTTTCTCCGGTGGCTCTGACGGTAAAGAATCTGCACAGAGTCAGACATGACTGAGTGACTTTCACTCTTGCTTATATGTCAAGCACATGCTGTTTCTTGCCTCAGTCCTTCTGCTGTGAAGACCTGCTCCCTTTACCCAGCCTGTCTGTCCCCCACTCTATACCTCTCACCTTTCACCCACCTAGCCCCTCCTCATGAAGACCCCCTTAGCCTCTCTCAGCCTCCTCCCTGGCCTGGATCAATCCCCCTTCTCTTCTCTCCACACTGCACTGATCAGCTGATTTGCCACATTTGGCTGTAATTACACAGTTAGATTGATCTGCTCCAACTAGACTGTGATCTCTTTGGTGGAGAGGTTATATTCTTGGTGTCCAATGTCTGATATCAGAATTTCTGAAGGTAACGTCTGCACACTCACCCTTTAATCACAATCTCACGGGGACGAGGCCTCAGTATCTTGTTTTCTTTTTTAACCTGCTCTCCAGCTGATGCTTAAACTAGTTTGAAAATCCTTGTGTCCTAAAACCTAAACTTAGCTGGATGAATGTTTTTCAAGGTACCTATGTCTTTTCTGTGTGGGGCTTTGAGAGGAGAAATGCTTTCTGGGCACTGGGTCAGAGCTGAAAAAGCCTAGTGCTTTTGTAAAAGATCACGAGATCACTCTGCTGTCTCCATTCATTCCTTTCTGTTTCTGAGGATGCATTTTCGTGCGCAGGCTTTTCTGCCTCGGGCCCCTTTTGTCAGTCGTCGCTCGTCTGTGAGTTGAGGCCCTGACTGCCTTCCCACAGAAGGAAGAGTCGTCTCTGAAGATGAACTCAACAGGCCACCTTCAGGATGTGCCCAACACCACCCTGCTCCACATGCCTCACGCCCAGGGAGGAAACAGTACCAGTATCCGGGAGGGTCTCCAGGAACCGGTCCACACGGCCACCTTGGTGACCTGTACCTTTCTGCTCACAGTCGTCTTCTGCCTGGGCTCTTACGGCAACTTCATTGTCTTCTTGTCCTTCTTCGATCCAGCCTTCAGGAAATTCAGAACCAACTTTGATTTCATGATCCTGAACCTGTCCTTCTGTGACCTCTTCATTTGCGGCGTGACGGCCCCCATGTTCACCTTCGTGTTGTTCTTCAGCTCAGCCAGTGGCATACCGGACACTTTCTGCTTCACCTTCCACCTCACCAGCTCGGGCTTCATCATCATGTCCCTTAAGACAGTGGCGGTGATTGCCCTGCACCGGCTCCGCATGGTGTTGGGGAAGCAGCCCAACCGCACGGCTTCCTTCCCTTGCACCTTGCTCCTCACTCTGCTCCTCTGGACCACCAGTTTCACCCTCGCCACCTTGGCCACCCTGAAAACCAGCAAGTCACATCTCTGCCTTCCCATGTCCAGTCTGATCGCAGGAGAAGGGAAAGCCATCCTGTCTCTCTACGTGGTCGACTTCACCTTTTGTGTGGCGGTGGTCTTCGTGTCCTACGTCATGATCGCTCAGACACTGCGGAAGAACGCTCAAGTCAGAAAGTGCCCGGCTGTGATCACCGTTGATGCTTCCAGACCACAGCCTTTCATGGGGGCCCCTGTGAAGGGAGGTGGCGAGCCCATCCAGTGTACCATGCCGGCTCTGTACAGGAACCAGAATTACAACAAACTGCAGCACTTTCAGACCCACGGATATACCAAGAGTCCCAGGCAGCTGCCAAGCCCTGCGGCCAGCCGGCTC
The DNA here is from genome assembly GCA_006410675.1 of Oreotragus oreotragus. Lineage (NCBI taxonomy): Eukaryota > Metazoa > Chordata > Mammalia > Artiodactyla > Bovidae > Oreotragus > Oreotragus oreotragus. Next base: position 404,613 of record SJYX01009925.1, read on the forward strand.
CAGCTGGTGTCGGCTGTCAATCTGTCCTCGGCTAAGGACTCCAGGGCGGTGGTCACCTGTGTGATCATTGTGCTCTCGGTCCTGCTGTGCTGTCTCCCGCTGGGGATATCCTTGGTGCAGGTAGTTCTGTCCAGCAATGGGAGCTTCATCCTTTACCAGTTTGAACTGTTGGGGTTTACGCTTATATTTCTCAAGTCAGGATTAAACCCTTTTATATATTCTCGGAACAGTGCAGGGCTGAGAAGGAAAGTGCTGTGGTGCCTCCAGTACATCGGCCTGGGTTTTTTCTGCTGCAGACAGAAGACCCGACTTCGTGCCATGGGAAAAGGGAACCTTGAAGTCAACAGAAACAAATCCTCCCATCATGAAACGAATTCTGCCTACATGTTGTCTCCAAAGCCCCAGAAGAAATTTGTGGACCAGGCCTGTGGCCCAAGTCACTCAAAGGAAAGTGTGGTCAGTCCTAAGATGTCTGCTGGACATCAACACTGTGGTCAGAGCAGCTCTACCCCCATCAACACTCGGATCGAGCCGCACTACAGTATCTACAACAGCAGCCCACCCCAGGAAGAGAGCATCCCACATAACTTGCAGCCGGTAAACTCCTTTGGGTTTGCCAATTCATATATAGCCATGCATTATCACACCACTAATGATTTAATGCAAGAATATGACAGCACATCAGCCAAGCAGATTCCAGTCCCCTCTGTTTAGAGTCGTGGAGGCTAGCGAATCTCATATATATAAACTTTTGGTTTCTGATACTAATTGATTTTTTTTTTAATTTTGGGAGACCAGAGGTACATCAAAACTTAAAGACCTAGACAGTTGACACTTAGAACTATCTTTTTTCTGAAGTATTAGCATCTCTTGGTTTGCTTTGCAGTTTCTTGATATTTTAAGAGTTGATGAAAAAGTTTATTATTTTACACCTGACCTGAACTCCAGTCTTTTGTACTAAATTTTTAAATAGATGCCAGGGAACGGTTTTGCTATTGTATTAAAGTAGGGGAGGAACTGATTATGATCATTTGAGCCAATATTATGATTCTTTGAAGTATGAGCTGGATTTTTTAAAGACTATGAAGGTATCGTCTTTACTGAGGTATTATTTTTATTAACTGGATTACAAATTTTAATCCTTTGAAGTGTTCAAATGGGGTCAATATATATATATTTTTTGGTAGCAGGCTTATTGGAATAAATAATACATTGTTAAATCAGAAATGTACTAATTATAGCTATATTTACCAAAAATGCACAAGCATTAGTTACTTTCTTTTCATAAGACAGTCATCTAAGAATAGAGTACTATGATTGTTACCAATTCTAATTATAGATATTATTCTTTTGTGTCAGCTGAGTAGCTGTATAGTTCTTTTGAAAAGAAATCTGTTTTCTCTTGCTAAAAATGAATTATGTTATTTCAGAATGATCTTACCCAAGAAACTTAGTGAAGAGGACTGAATCTATAGTAGAGTGATGCTCTTCCTGAGAGAGTAGGCGCTAACTGTGGTCATCTCATCAGGGTGCTGTTATGTTATGTGGGAAGTGGGCTAGACTGTTGTATGTGTTAGACAATCTTTAATTATTGTCTAAGAAGGCGTAAGGATGAAATGGGGGTGTTTCAACTTATGCTTTCCTTCTGTGTGAGGATGGTTTGTTCACAACCTGACAAAGAGTATCTAAATAATTATTTAGAAAAAAATTTTTTGATCTTTGTTTATATATTACCATGGTAGAAAAATTCTTAAGATGATCTGTTTTCAAAGTAATTGTGTTACTTCTCTCCCATGAATCTTAAACTGGAAATGGGCAGTAAGGGGAAATAGATTAGGTATTTCTACACTTAAAACTAATTGTATTATATACTCAGTGATGCCTAGCGTAACAACTGTAAACTTATTTTTTTATGTAAAAATGTTTTCATGATGTAGTTGATTTTTGAACTCAGTACAATTTTGGAACTATAGGTTCTAGAAAAGATGAGCATCAAGATATGAAACCTGTCTTTATAAATTGTTATATTCAAGAACTGTTACTACAGATTGGAAGGCACTTTGTTCCTTTGGATGAAAGGTGTTCAGGTTATGACATCCTCTCCCATGCTGTTCCTAAAATCAGAGATTATAGAGGCATGGAGAAGATAGTTAATACTCAATTAGAACTCTCCTCAGTCTTGTCTAATAATTCTGACCTCTCAGTATCAACCAGTCATTTCTATTTCCAAGGTTTAAGTATGAGATATGGATTTTATTTTGTTTTTAAATTCACTTTTTAGTACTCTCTCCTTCCCTTCCCTCTCTCCCTTCTATCTTTTATTTTTACTATTAAATTTTATAACAGAAGAAAAAATATCCACTCTCACTTTTTTTTTTTTGGTAATTGAATGCTATTTTTGGAAGTCACTATGACCTATTTCAATTGTGCTTTTATATTTTTAATACAACTCTGTTTTCATTTGCTAATATTACCATGAAACAGGTTGGTATATAACCTCTTTTTAACAAAGAATTAAGAAATCTAATACCCTCTCCCAAGATCATTTGAAGAATGGTGGCAAATTAGGAATTAAACATTTATCTAAATTCAGAATCTGGTATTTATTTCAGTAAGTCAAACAGCTTTTAAGTAATAACATTAATCAAGAAGCTATTTCATACTTTTTGAGGTATGAATCTTTTTGGCTAGGCATTTCAAATGTGACTCAATAAAAGATATTTTTAAAAAATTTCTATTGTACTTGTAAAACTAAAAATTACAGGTTTCCTTTGTGATTTTTGAGTTTGAGACGATTTTGACCCATGTTTGGCAGGTAAAAATCATAGCATAAAGAAAATTCAGCATGTGCATATGAGGTTTCAGTCTCTTTATGCTCAACAAGAAATTATGGATTTAACTTGCATGAAGTACATAGTGGGCTAGATTCTTTATATCTCTGTATCTATGTCTATATGTAGGTATATGTAGATATAGATATAGAGGTAGGAATATGTAACTTGTCTCTTCATAAGTTATATATGTCTAGCCATATCTATATCCACCTGGAGATAAAGATATAAATGGGCATACATAACTTCTCCATAAGGGCTAAAATGAAAACTTTTATAAAAGTAATGAGAATTCACTTATATGACTAATTAAGCAGGGCATATTAATTAGTTCTCTTGATGCTTTACTGTGATGCAAAGTATGTGATTCAAACATTTTATAATTGTTCTGATGTTAACCATTAGGCCAGATTTGTATTACCGATGCTTTTAATGTTCTTTTAAACTGATGTTTGGAAAATAAAAATAATGAAAATCCTGACATTTCTGAAAATCAGACTGCAATACTTTTATGTTCCTGTCCAATCACTTAAAAACCATCAAAGAATAGCTGTGCTGAAACTCCGAGAAAGTTCTTTTCCTTAAAAGATGAAAGCTTGTTTGACCACATTTTGTAGCATGCACTTATACTCAGAATAACTGGGAAATAATTAGCTCCAAAGGTTAATTATTTACTAAACTCGGTTTATCACCCAGTGGGGAAAGTTCTGACTAAACATTTCAAACACTTCTCTGAAATGACATGAATCTGGTATGGAATTCTGGATATTTCAGTTTATCAATCAGGGTTTGATTTTAAGAATCAGGAAACATTAGTCTAAACAGAAAAGGACTGAATATAGGAAGTCAGATGTCTTCTCAATCATTAGAAGGTCAAGGCTCTTTGACAATGGGTCTTCAGGAAAATTTCGAATAAATGCTACCAATAGCCAGCAAAGCTGCTCCTTCTGCTATAGCCAGGAAGGGAGGGAGTCAGTAGATTTCCCTGGACCTTGGACTGCAAGGACACTGGCTGCTACACTGCCACTACCTTTACGACCAATCCTGTTGACACCTCCAAAGCAAATGCTGAACGTCAAAACAGTGCTGCAGAAAACAAATGGCACCGGACCTTTAGTTGGCAGAACCCAACTTGCCTTTAAAACCCGAGGTTCCATGAGCCTGAAAAGTGTAGTTACATTTAAAAGGTAAACTGAAAGGAGGTTCAGAATAGATCATGAGTTCCAATCCGCTCCATCCTCAAGGGTCCACCTTTCTGGTGCTCAACATTTATAGCCACTCCTTTAGCTGTATGTCCAGAGAACACCACCAAGAACAGCGCCACTCACAGCTGCTCTCATTTAAACAAAAACTTGCTTCTCTCCTCCACAGGACAGATGCAAAGTCCAATCAACTACTCTCATTCTTGCGGTGAGCTTTTCTAGTTCAGTCAAAAATCTTTCCTCAAGGGTCCACCTTTCTGGTGCTCAACATTTATAGCCACTCCTTTAGCTGTATGTCCAGAGAACACCACCAAGAACAGCGCCACTCACAGCTGCTCTCATTTAAACAAAAACTTGCTTCTCTCCTCCACAGGACAGATGCAAAGTCCAATCAACTACTCTCATTCTTGCGGTGAGCTTTTCTAGTTCAGTCAAAAATCTGAACTTTATATTCTGTAACATCAGGATGAGATTGTAAAGTTTACCACTGAATGGTCAGGCCACTCAAGAGGGCTGCTCTCTCGCTGTTTGTACATCCTGTGCCTGCCCTAGCAGCACCCTGAGTACACGGCTAACCTTCCTACAGGCTTGCTCCAGGCCCCAGCTGGTGACTGTTTCTGTGAACGAGGCGGTGAGTGGTGTGCCTTTCCACTAGTTTCCCTGGTGACTAATGAGCCCACCTGAAGTCAATTCCCCCATCACTGGTCATCTCCCTGCACTCTGGTGTAGACTGCCGTCTTGTCCTGCCTGCCCACCGCTGCCCGTGGTGGGGTGTCACTCCAGGACCTTGCTTCAGTCCCCATGATCTATTAAACCATTTGATACTGACCAGGGTTCTTGGCCTTCCCTGGTCAACAAAAATTGACAAGAGGCCTTTCACATTAGTGGGGAGAGAAAATAAGTAACAGTTCCCTTGCTTACGCCCAGAGGTAAGGAGATGGTTTCTTATATGGGGTGAGGGGAGGGGTAGTCCAGAGGTCAGGCCATAGGGGTGGTTTGGTGTTTTGCTCACCTCTTTATTGGTGTTGAGTCCAGGGGGCATGCACAGTACCTTGCTTTTTCTCCCGACACACCTGGTTGTTTTGTTTTCTTTTTTCCTAAGTCATGTCCGACTCTGTGACCCCACCAGGCTCCTCTGTCCAGGGGACTGAAACCCTGTTTTTACTCCCAGCTCTCCAGAAGCAGCAGTTGGGTTTTTTTTTTTTTTTGGTCCTTTTGTATTTTCATCCAGAATTTGCCTGAATGGTGCATGCACGCAGTTATGTTTAGTCCCTTACAGTTTCTTTGTATTATGTTGTTCGAGGAGACGTTTGTCCAGGTGCACACATTGCAGCAAAGGTCCCAGGTCCCGGCTTGTCACACACTAAGTCTCTGCTGCTGACTCTTCAGCCTTGAAGCTGGGCAAGCACAGGCCTTATAGGCCTGTAGGGTCCAGCTCCCAAACCAACAAACACATATAGAAAGTAGCAGGAAAAATGGGGTTAAGAACAGGAATTTGGTGGAAATGCATCATAAGGAAGAAGACATGGGAGCTAACATAGGCCTGCCTTGCTTCTTTCTTTCTTGATTTTCGGCCGTGTTGGGTCTTAAGTGCAGTGTGGGCTCTTCATTGCAGTGCATGGGCTTCTCTCTAGCTGTGATGTGCAGGCTTAGTTGCCACACAGCATGTGGGATCTCAGTTCCCTGACCAGGGATGGAGCCCACATTTCCTAGACTGGAAGACAGATTCGTCACCACTGGACCACCAGGGAAGTCCCGGGCCTTACGAGCTTTGGATCAGGAAGTCGTCGTTGGTGGTGTCACTTCTTCCACCATTCCCTATTTCTTATCCCTTCCTCTGAGGAAATAAATAAGGGAAGGAAATACGAAGAAAACAAAACTTAAGGAACATAAAGCAGGATTACAGAAATAAGACTGCAACAAAATGTAAATGCATTATGTTGTCTATAAAAGACAAAAGTCCTTGAACTATAAACGATATGCAGGGAGTTCCCTGGCAGTCCGGTGGCTCAGATGGTAAATCGTCTGCCTACAATGTGGGAGACCTGGGTCAGGAAGGTCTCCTGGAGAAGGAAATGGCACCCCACTCCAGTAGTCTTGCCTGGAAAATCCCATGGAGGGAGGAGCCTGGTAGGCTACAGTCCATGGGGTCTCAGAGTCGGACACGAGCGACTTCACTTTCACTTTCCCTGGCAGTCCAGTGGCTGGGACTCTGCACTTGCATTGCTGAGGGCCTGGGTTCAATCCCAGTTCGGAGAACCAGAATTCCCACAAGTCGCGTGGCACAGTCATAAGAAAAAAAGATGTGCAAAATTTGTTGCTTGGAATAGATAAATGTAAGATAAACTGATGTAATAGGAAAATTAGATCATGCTTTGAACAAAAAGAAGGGCATTACAATATTAATAGTAGAGAAGAACTGAAAACAAACCCACATTAAAGAAGAGAATTATTATTGATAAAGAGAACATCCAAATAGTAAAGTAATAACAGTATTCATTAATTCAGTGGATATTTAATGAATACTCTGTGCCAGGAACTTGAGATACACTGGTGAAGTTTCTGTTCTCCAGACAGTTACATTATGCTCAGGAAGATAAAGAGGTTCAGTTCAGTTCAGTCGCTCAGTCGTGTCCAACTCTTTGCAGCCCCAAGAACTGCAGCAAGCCAGGCCTCTCTGTCCATCACCAATCCCGGAGTTTACCCAAATTCATGTCCATTGAGGCGGTGATGCCATCCCGCCATCTCATCCTCTGTCATCCCCTTCTCCTCCTGCCCTCAATCTTTCCAAGCATCAGGGTCTTTACAAATGAGTCAGCTCTTTGCATCAGGTGGCCAAAGTACTGGAGTTTCAGCTTCAACATGTATCCTTCCAGTGAACACCCAGAACTGATCTCCATTAGGATGGACTGGTTGGATCTCCTTGCAGTCCAAGGGACTCTCAAGAGTCTTCTCCAACACCACAGTTCAAAAGCATCAATTCTTCAGTGCTCAGCTTTCTTCACAGTCCAACTCTCACACCCATACATGACTACAGGAAAAACCATAGCCTTGACTAGACGGACCTTTGTTGACAAAGTAATATCTCTGCTTTTTAATATGCTGTCTAGGTTGGTCATAACTTTCCTTCATAGGAGTAATTGTCTTTTAATTTCATGGCTGCAGTCACCATCTGCAGTGATTTTGGAGCCGAAATAAGAAGAGGTGGCAAGAATACACAGAAGAACTATACAAAAAAAATCTTCACAACCCAGATAATCATGATGGTGTGATCACTCACCTAGAGCCAGACATTCTTGAATGTGAAGTCAAGTGGGCCTTAGAAAGCATTGCTTCGAAGAAAGCTAGTGGAGGTGATTGGAATTCCAGTGGAGCTATTTCAAATCCTGAAAGATGATGCTGTGAAAGTGCTGCACTTAATATGCCAGCAAATTTGGAAAACTCAGCAGTGGCCACAGCACTGGAAAAGGTCAATTTTCATTCCAATCCCAAAGAAAGGCAATGCCAAAGCATGCTCAA
>SJYX01009926.1:0-36053 GCA_006410675.1 Oreotragus oreotragus
TTGGTGATGGACAGGGAGGCCTGGTGTGCTGCGATTCATGTGGTTGCAAAGAGTCAGACACGACTGAGAGACTGAACTGGACTAAACTGAACTGAATATTCCATTGCATATATGTACCACAATATCCTTATCCATTCATCTGCCAACGGACATCTAGGTTGCTTCCATGTCTTAGCTATTGTAAATAGTGTTACAATGAACATTGGGGTACATGTGTCCTTTTCAATTCTAATTTCCTGAGGGTGTATGCCCAGTGTTGGGATTGCTGGGTCACATGGCAGTTCTAGTCCCAGTTTTTTAAGGAATCTCTGCACTGTTCTTCATAGTGGCTGTACCAGTTTGCATTCCTACCAAGAACTAAAACAACATTGTAAATCAATAAAAAAATTTTTTTTTAATTTTTAAAACCATGGAACCCCATGATATAAAAAAGGAGTATGCTGTCCACATCATGTCATTCTGGGTGCAGGAGCCAAGGCATGCTCTGTGTCCCCACCTGGCTGGGTGTCACAGGCCCCCAGGGAGGTGACTGGCTCCCAAGGTCAGGCCTTCACCCTGTCATCTCCTGCCTTTGAACTTGGCAAGTGCAGGGTTCAAGGAGCAAGTCCTGCTCACTGCTCAGTCTCACACTGACCCTTGGGACACAGAGCCCCCCTTAGGTGAGCTGCTTTCATACGCGAGGGGCTTCTCAGCTGACTCAGTGGTAAAGAACTAACCTGCCAATACAGAGATAGGGGTTTGATCTCTGGGCCAGGAAGATCCCCTGGAGGAGGAAATGGCAACCCGCTCCAGTATTCTACCTGAAGAATCCTGTGGACAGAGGAACCTGGAGGGCTACAGTCCACGGAGTCACAGACAGTCGACACGACTGAGAATGCATGTTTCACATGTGATCTCAGGATCAACAATGACTCTCTTCTCTGAGCTTCAGTAAAGCCCAGAATTGCCTGGAAGCATCCTCAGCCTTCACCCGCCCTCCTGAGATCTTTCCTGCCCAGTCCTGTTCTGTCCAGCTGAGCCAGCAGCAGACAGCCCTCCTTAGGTTCATGCACGTTTGCATCCTACCCCCAACAGTCAGCCTGGGAGCCCCAAGCAGGCAGGAGCTCAGCCTCATACCTACCCCCCACTCCTCTCAGGGCCCCCTCATAAATGATGAAGGGATGCGGTCTCAGTGGAGAAGGGCGGCTCCACCTGCCCCTCCCTTCCTGAAAGCGCCTCTCCTCCTCTAGTTCCCAGCAGTTCAGCCAAGCTCCTCTTTCCTCCAGCCCTGCCCCAGCGGCTCACCAGAGCCTCCCTGTCCCCATCAACTGAACCGCAGCTCCGTCTACCCACACAACACCCTCCAGGATGCCCTGCAAGCTCTTGGCTCCACAGTGGCCAAGTCAGGCCCGCAGGCACCATGCATGAGGGCTGGCGACCATCTGAAGGCCCTGGAGAGTACACTCGTCCAAACATGCTCAGAGTCCCTTAACACAGCACCAAACTTGCCTTCAGTTGCCCGGCTTTTTCCAGTGGCCTCTCTCGCCACGCGAACATCTGCGTCCAGGTGTGGGGCTGGCCAGACTGCCATGAACTTCCCATTTTTGTTGTTGGCTGCACTCGGCTTACTGCGTCTTAGTTCCCCAACCAGGGACTGAACCTGGGCTCTCGGCAGTGAAAGCGCTGAGTCCTAACCGCTGGACTTCCAGGAATTGCCTGAACCTGCTTTTCCTCTTGTCCCTGATAAACTTCTCTTTACCTTCCCAAGTCTCAGTGCTTCTCGTAAGATAAGGGGGTCAGAACTAGAGTTCCTCACAGTGACTTCTGCTTTTCAAACTGTGATGCAAAATTCTCAAGAGGGCAGCCCCACAGGGACTGACAGTCTTGCTTCAACTGGGGATGGGCCCAAACTGTTGCGAAGGAGGGAAGGGACGTGGGGCCAGCCACCCCTAGGGCTTCCCGGGGTCCCTTCACTGGTGCGGGTGGAGACGGAACAAGGCCCATGAGCCTTCCTGGCACACATCTCCCTCCCTGGGCTCATGGATGGGAAGGGCTGTGGCCACGCAAGGTACCATCATGGTTATATGTTTCTGAATTGCTCCTGCCACCATCCCAGTTCACAGTTTACCAGCCAGGGCCCTGCCCATAATTGTTCTAAATGTGCTTAAATAAGGTGACACATCGCATGGCGGGATACATTTCTCCACCCAGGAAGCCTAGACGGGTTACCAGCCAGCCAGACCCCAAGGCTCTAGGAAGAAGGTTTTGGTGTGGCTACAGCAGCATTGTGCTGTCTCACCACTGGACCCTGATCCTCAAAGCAAATGATGTATAACTACAAAATAGCGAAGAAGCCTCAGGTTTATTTTTTTTCCTGCAGAAAATAACTTTCTGCCTCGGAAGGGAGGAGAATTCTGAGAGTTTTCTTGTCCTTGCTGGGAGAAGAGTGGTATTTATTTTGAACTTTGCATTTCCTGGAAATTCACAAGTTGAAATCCTAACCCCCAGGGCGATGGTGTTAGGAGGTGAGGGCTCTGAGCACTGAGGTCACTCGAGTGGAGCCTTCATAGGTGGGATTTGTGCTCTTATCAAAAGTAACTCAAGGAGCCCTCTCTCTGCTCTTTACCATGTGAGGACACAATGAGAGGTCAGCCGTCCGCAGGCAGGAAGAGGCCCTTGTTAGAACCTGACCCTGCTGACACCCCGTAAAGTCTGCAAACAATAAATGCTGGAGAGAGGGTGGAGAAAAGGGAATGCCCCTACACTGCTGGTGGGAAAGTAAATTGGTGCAGCCACTATGGTAAACAGTATGGAGGTTCCTTAAAAAACTAAAAACAGAGCTATCATATGATGCAGCAATCCCACTCCTGGGCATGTATCTGGAAAAAAGAAAACAATTCAAAAAGATACACACACCCCATCATCAGGACATGGAAGTAACCTAAATGTCCACTGACAAATGAATGGATAAAGAAGATGTGATACGTATATACAATGGAGTACTACTCAATCATAAAAAAGAAGGAAAAAATGCCATTTGCAGCAACATGGATGGACCTAGAGATTATCAGACTGTCAGACAGATAAAGACAGATATATGACATCACTTATACAAAGGAACTTATTTACATAATAGAAACAGACTCACTGATTTAGAAAACAAACTTATGGGTACCAAAGGGGAAAGGCTGGGAGGAGGGAGATAAATTAGAGGAGTTTGGAATTAACATATACATACCACTATATATAAAACAGATAACTAACAAGGGCCTACTGTATAGCACAGGGAATGCTATTCAATATTCTGTAATGACTTAAATGGGAAAAGAACTTGAAAAAGAATAGATACACGTATATGTATAACTGGAACACTGCTGTAGACCTGAAACTAACATGACATGGTAAATCAGCTATACTCAAATATAAAATAAAAATTAAAAAAGAAAGCAACGGATTGATTATTAAAAAAAGAAAGAAAAAGAAAAGAAATATCTGGTGTTGAAGCTGCCCCAGTCTACAGTGTTCCATTGTAGGAGCCAGACAAACTTAGACAGGGTCAGAGGATGCTCCAGCATCCTGCCCAGAGAACTGCCAGCGGGGCCCCCTCCAAAAGAAGGAATGTGCTGACAGAAATTGCTCATGGGAGCAGACACAGGTCTGCAGCTAGACTGCCCCCAACTCACTGTGGGATGCCAGCCAGGGGCACATACAACAACGACCAGGGCGGAGGGGAACAAACTCACATCCCACCAGAAGGAACGAAGGAAAGCTTCTCTGGTGGTCAAGTGGTTAAGACTCTGTGCTTCCAATGCAGCGGGGTGCGGGTTCAAACCCTGGTTGGGGAACTAAGATCCCACATGCCATGTGGCATGGCCCAAAAAATTTGAAAATAAAAATTAAAAAAAGAAGCAAGGATGGGAACTGAGAACATCACAACCCAAGTAGGGACAACTCAAGAGGAAGCAACGAGGGCCACCAACCCTGGGAAGAGCAGGGTGTTGTGGGAGGGGTGGCACCACTCACACGGGCCCCAGGGGTCGGGGCCAGCCCTCCCACCTTTGCATCCCTGGTGGTGGCCTAGATCCCAGGAAGCTGCCAAGAACAAAGGAAGGTAAAAGGATTGGACTTACACTGACAGTGGCAATGAGAAGCGCTGGGCTGGAAGAAGCACAAGCTGGAATCAAGATTGCCGGGAGAAATACCAATAACCTCAAATATGCAGATGACACCACCCTTATGACAGAAAGTGAAGAGGAACTAAAAAGCCTCTTGATGAAAGTGAAAGAGGGGAGTCAAAAAGTTGGCTTAAATCTCAACATTCAGAAAACGAAGATCATGGCATCTGGTCCCATCACTTCATGGCAAACAGATGGGGAAACAGTGTCAGACTTTATTTTGGGGGGGTCCAAAATCACTGCAGATGGTGACTGCAGCCATGAAATTAAAAGACACTTACTCCTTGGAAGGAAAGTTATGAGCAACCTAGATAGCATATTCAAAAGCAGAGACATTACTTTGCCAACAAAGGTCCGTCTAGTCAAGGCTATGGTTTTTCCAGTGGTCATGTGTGGATGTGAGAGCTGGACTGTGAAGAAAGCTGAGCGCCGAAGAATTGATGCTTTTGAACTGTGGTGTTGGAGAAGACTCTTGAGAGTCCCTTGGACTGCAAGGAGATCCAACCAGTCCATTCTGAAGGAGATCATCCACCAGGCTCCTCCGTCCATGGGATTTTCCAGGCAAGAGTGCTAGAGTGGGGTGCCATTGCCTTCTCCTATAACAAATGAAATATCGACAAAGTTGACTCTATAACAACTTACTACTTGTGTATGGAAAGTAAGATCAGAAACAAAGCAGAGACCAAGCCACCAGAAATGACAATATGGCAAATCAGGAAAGCCAGACATTCACTCTATAAAGCGCTGGATAATACTTTCAGACTTTTTTTTTTTTAATGCATGCTTAAGCACCGAACAAGTACTAAAGCTCTCAAGTATTAAAATTGTCAAGACCAAGTATACAGAAATATGAGCCAGCATCTTGTTTTGGAAAAAGCACACCCCAAATACATTCCCTCAAATGCATCTGTAACCACAGGCTGTCCCTCCTGTGTCTATGGGGAGTGAATTCACATCACCAGTGTGCTTTAAATATTTTTTGTGAGTGATTTTTATCCCTGGTTGGGGAAGATCCCCTGAAGAAGGAAATGGTAACCCACTGCAGTACTCTTGCCTGGAGAATCCCATGGACAGTGTGGGCTAGGGTCCATGGGGTCACAAAGAGTCAGACATGACAGCATTTGAGTACCAAATTGTTCTAACATTGTGGAGGCTGATTTGGTAAAAAGCAACCAAAAATTTTTGTAAAGTATGTATCTCTTGAGCCAGGAATTCCATCCACTTCTAGATTCAACTATATGCCTATCAACAAAGATGTGAAACTACAAATTAAAGAACAATCATTTTACACAATGATAAATACTGGGTAGCTAATCAATTAGAAGGAGACTGGTGGGTGGTCAAGAAATATGGCCAAGGAGCCATATTAACCAAGTATAGAGTGAGCTCATTAATAAGTGCACATGTATTCCCATGCAGTTAAATAAATTTAGAAGATGCATGCTATTTTAAGAGTGATCACCTCTCAGAAAGATCAGATATCATGTGTTATGTGGTTGCAGTTACCATTTTAAGAGTTAAAATATACTAAAATCAAGATCAGTGATGAAAATCACCTGTGCTCTGGGTGTGTGTGTGTGTGCACGCACGCACACACATGCACACACAGTTGACCCTTGAGCAATACAGGTTTGAACTTCGACAGTATACTTCTACCCACAAATTTTTTTCCACTGTCAATACTTCAGAACTACTGAGTCTGGGGATTGGTTGAATCCCCGATGGATCAGTGGGCTTGGAGGAGACTTGAATGGGCAGATCTGACCATAAGTTATATTTAGATTTTCCTCAGTCAGGAAGCTTAGCACCCCTGACCCCAACCTTGTTCAAGGATCAACTGTAAATGAAAAAATTGCATTCCAAGCAGAAAATAGAATATCTGAGCTTCAGTTGTTTTTAGGCTCTGAGCAGCTTCAAAGCCATGGAGAAGACTTTCTGCTCACCAGCCCGCCCAGATCTATCCAACACACACGCTCCTGGTCCCCACGAGCCAGGCGGATAATCCAGGGGCCTTAGGGACTGCCATCCCCATGGCCTTAGGAACACCGACACATTAGTCCTAGTACCTGAAGGGGCTCTCATGTACCAGCCCAGGAGGCACACAGGCAGCAGAGCCTCTCAGCAGGAGCCTGCCTCTCAGGACCCATGGATCTCAGCCCCTTCCAGGTGTTCTGGGACCACCACCCCATCTCCCTGTCTCTCAAGGCTCCCTCCTGCCCAGCACTCTCCAGGAAAGTCAGGGTCATCTCCCCAGTGGATTGAGCATTTCACAGTAGATGCGGAAACAGACTGCTTTTGCTTCCATCCTGGCCAAAAACTTGGGAGGAGAAAGAATTCATGAAAGAATCACAGATCCTGGCTACTTGTCTGCAACAAGAAGAAAGAAATACAGGAAATACTGACAATGTGCTCTGTCAGTAACTTCTCTGGGTCACATAATGAAAACCGATTTAAGCAAGTCAAATCTGAACTGCTGTGAAAATGCTAAGGGCAGGAAAGCATCAGAGAAAACAAAGACTGGCTGTCTAATTCAGAATCAAATTGCAAATAAAACCATAACATCCAGTTGAAAGAGAAAGGCAAACAAGCCTTTGAAGACAAGGAAACCAGCTAACAAATGATGTCAAACCTGCAGTTGCGCACGGAGGCTTCTCTGCACACAAAGCTGCCTGGCACTGAGCCCCATTCTGAGGGTCTGCAAGCGCACTGGAGCCTCAACTCCAAGAAAGGAGCTGGGGGTGGGGAGGATGCCCTCTGCTCAGTCAGCCGGACGGGAAGTTGTTCTCACACCACTCAAGATGCCCAGCTCTCCACGGGAGCCACTTGCCCAAACAGATCAAGTTCACCCAACTGTGGGGTGAATCGAGTTACCTCCAGAGTCCTGGATTAAGAGAAAGCTTGTGTGCCTCCTGGTCACCTTCTCCATCAGGTTCATTTTCAAGAAGAGCAATCGAGTTTATCCATGTGTTTTCCTCACTTTGGAAAACGTCAGCCGGAATCTGTAAGCTGACTTCCGTTCACATCTCAGCACCCAGAAGTGGAATTGCTGGATCGCATGGTAGTTTCAGATTTTGGACGAGTCTCCATACTGTTCTCCACAGTGTCTGCACCAATTTGCACTCCCACCGACAGTGCACAAGGGTTTCCTTTTCTCCACATCCTTGCCAAAACACAGACTCTCTTGTCCTTTTTGATAAAACGCATTTAACAGGTATGAGGTGATATATCACTATGGGGTTGACTTGCATTTTCCCGATGAAGAGTGATGTTGAGCATCTGTCTTTTTAGCTCCCCGCTGACTATTTGTATGTCTTCTTTGGAAAAATATCTATTCAGATCTTCTGCCAATTTTTAACTTGGATTGTTCTTTGTTATTAAGTTGCATGAGTTCTTCATAAATGTTGGATATGAACTCCTTACACACAGTTCATGATAACTCCTGATGCCTGATTTGCAAATACTTCCACCATCTGATAGGTTGCCTTTTCATTTTGTTGTTGGTTTCATTGCTGTATGCAATTAAGGCTTTAATTTCCAGTTTTCCGTAAGGCAATTTGTCCTTGAATAAATTTGCTTGGTTTCTAATCAAGATGGCATGTTCCTCCTGCAGATGTCCTGGCTGGGTCTAGAGCAGGGGAGCAGGGGTCTGGAGAGACCCAGACCCTCCACCTCTGAAACTCCTGCAAACGCAGCTGATTCACTTTCATGTTTCTCGGAACTGATTTCTGGGTCTTTTTGCCAGCAAGTCACACCCGCTTCTGACTTGCCTAGTGGCTCAGCAGTGACGAATCCACCTGCCGCTTCAGGAGACACAAAGATGCAGGTTCGCCCCCTGGGTGGGGAAGTTCCCCTGGAGCAGGAGATGGCAGCCCACTCCAGTATTGCCTGGAGAATCCCACGGACGGAGGAGCCTGATGGGCTACGGCCCAAAGGGTCACAAAAGAGTCGGACACGACTGAGCAACTGCGCGACCAGGCCCATTTCCCAGCTCTCGGGGGCCTGCCAGGAAGCGCCGCTGTCTGCTTCTAGCTGTTTTTCTGAGGATAAATGTGTTTGCCTCTTTATGAGAAACTGACTCATGTGTATAAACACCTAGCAGGAAACAAGTGTTGCTTCTCTTGAATATCTTTTCTTGTTTCTTATTTTTTCAGATTCTTTTCCATTAGAAGTTATTACAAGATATTGAATATAGGATCCTGAATAGATATTTTATATACAGTAGTGTGTATCTGCTAACCCCAAGCTTCTAAGTCACCCCTCTCTCCCTATAATAGCCATATTTGTTTTCTGTGGTTTTGGGTCTGTTTCAGTTCTGTAAATAAGTTCATTTGTGCCCCATTTTAGACTCCACATACAGGTGACACCAGGCTTCCCGGGTAGCTCAGCGGGTAAAGAATCTGCCTGCAATGCAAGAGAGCCCGGTTTGATTCCCGGGTCGGGAAGATCTGCTGGAGAAGGGATAGGAAGGGATAGGCTACCCACTGCAGTGTTCTTGCGTGGAGAATCCCCGAGGACAGAGGAGCCTGGTGGGCTACAGTCCATGGGCTCACAAGGAGTCAGACACGACTGAATAACTAAGCACATATGATATCGCATGATAATTGCCTTTTTCTGTCTGACTTGCTTCCCTCAACATGATAATATCTGGGTCCATTCCTGCTGCTGCGGATGGCATTATTTCATTTTTTTATTATGGGTACTGTTCCATTGCATATATATATACATATACCATACCTTCTTCATCCATTCCTCTTTCAATGACATTTAGGTTGCTTCCATGTCTTGCTCCAGTCAACAGTGCTGCTATGAATGTTTGGGGGTGCATGTCCCTTTTCCAATCAGAGTTTCTTTCGGAATATATGTCCGGGAATGGGATGGCCGGATCATATGGTAACTCTATTCTTAGATTTTTAAGACACCTCCATACTGTTTTTCATAGTGGTAAGAATTTACATTCTTACCAACAGTGTAGGAGGATTAACATTTTTTCTTTTAATTCACAGAAAACTGTAAGCAGAACAAAAGAGTAAAATCACATAAAAATGGAAAGAGTATTTGGTATTAACATCCAAATAAGTCTGTCAAGTCTTGATTAAAGAGGTAAGCTGTTATTGTCGGACTTTTACTAACTTAAGGAGCTATGCTTGTGCCTTTTTTAAAAGAATTTAGCTAAAATTAGTTTCCTCTTCATGTAGAATTTGAATGCATTATACATGTAAAATAATAATTATCTTTGATACAATAAATCAAATTTACATTTCTTTTCACTTGTTATCATTTCCTTTTTTAGGATGAGGCAATAGATGCTAAATTCTGGATCCAGGTTTACAAAAAACTAATTGATATAGCCAGTACAGATTATGATAAAACTCCCCTTTTTTTTTCTCTTGCGCTTAGAGAGTGCTGAACTAAAATGTACTTTACATTAGACATTAAGAACAGCCAATCTAGCAACAGCTTTATTATTCTTTGTATAAAAAGGAGCTGATTATATTGCAGTAGCTGGACTTTGATGTGTGAATGTTTTCTACACACTTTAAACTCTTTGTTCCAACACCAGTGAAACAGGAAACTAGAGATATCTTATCTAGCAATAGAACATGCTAATGTTAGAGTGTTTCATTTTTATCTTTTAAAAAATTATTTTGTAACTAATATTTCCAATACCTGGCTGGTGAAAGGGTTTAAGATAGAAATTTAACAATTTTTTATAGTGTGTTCTGAAAGATTTATAATCAAGGTATTTATTAGTAACAGCCATACAGCTGTACTGAGTCTTTTATCCTGACTTTCTAGTCTCTGTGTAGAGCCAAGGTGGATATACCCCTTTCGGGTCTTGCCCACCTGTACCTAGAAACACAAACCTCTGGACTTGAGAGTTAACGGACCAGGTGTTGCCTTTTATTTACCACACCTTTCAATAAACTGATTCAGTCGTAATCATTGGGAAAATGAATGTCAAAATCACAAACTGTAAGAATGGCTATCATCAAAAAGTTCACTAATGACAAAATATTGGTGAGGTTCCTGAGAAAAGGGGACTCCTGAAGATCGTTGTGGGAATGTAAATTGGTACAGCCACTGAGGAAGACAGTATGGAGGGTTCTCGAAAAACAAAAACTAGAACCACCATATGATTCAGCAATTCCACTCCTAAGTATACATCTGCAAAAAAAACCCAACCCAAAACGCTAATTTAAAAAGATACACGCACCCCAATGTTTATAGCAGACGTGTTTACAATCACCAAGACATGGAAACAACCTCAGTGGACATAACAGATGAATGGATAAAAAATGTGACACACACACACTGGAATACTACTCAGCCATGAAAAGAATGGGATCTCGCCATTTGCAGCAACATGGATTGACTTGGAGGACATCACGCTAAGTGAAATGTCAGAGAAAGAGAAATACCCTGTAATATCGCTTGTACGTGGACTCTGAAAACGACAGCAAACAAGCGAATCTAACAGAAAGGCAGCAGACTCAGAGACATAAAGAGCAAGCTGGAGGCCGCCGGTGCGGCAGGGCTGGAGGGGAGGTGGAGAAGCAGGCTCCTAGGTAAAAGATGGACCAAGGGCGCACTGTGCTACGCTGG
This sequence comes from Oreotragus oreotragus, assembly GCA_006410675.1. Taxonomy (NCBI): domain Eukaryota; kingdom Metazoa; phylum Chordata; class Mammalia; order Artiodactyla; family Bovidae; genus Oreotragus; species Oreotragus oreotragus. The sequence goes on from SJYX01009926.1 coordinate 10,758, forward strand.
GAGCACAGCCAATATTTTGTAGCAATCATAAATGGAAAGTGAACTTTAACCTTTAAAAAAATGCGTAAAAATAAACGGAAAGCAAAATAAATACATTCCAGGTAAAATTTTGAAAAATAAGCTGATTAGAAAGATAGTTTACAAGTAAAAGTATAATCAGCTACCAAATACTTTTTTCAGGAAGATGCCCTGGTGGAGGGCATGGCAACCCACTCCAGTATTCTTGCCTGGAGACTTCCATGGATGGAGGAGCCTGGCAGACTACAGTCCACGGGGTCGCAAAGAGTTGAACACGACTGAAGCGACTTAGCCTGCACACACGCATGCACATCCAGAGCAGACAGGTGTCTGCCAGAGGTTGGGGTGAGCGCGGAAAGTGGACTGACTTTGTTGAGTGAATGAAATGAATCTCCAAATTCATGTCCGCAGACTGTGTGACTCAGGGTCGGGGTTCAGGGGCCAGCCAGGCTCCCATTCAGCCCACGTGCCTCCGCTCCCGGTCACACATCACCCACGGACCGTCACATCACCTGATGGGCAGCACGACCTCTGGCATCTCTTAGGTCTGGGTAGCAGGGGGAGGGTATATGAGGCAGGGTGCAGGCCAGAGAGCTGATTTCAGCCCATGTAGACATTTACCCTGTGTTTTACACACTATGTATCCTGGCTGGTGGGTGTGTCATTAAAAGGCGGGGACCGGAGGACATCATAAGACATCTAGCCCGAGGCCCCTCACCTGTGTTTCCCCAGGCTCTGCAGGCGCGGAGAGGACCCCGTGGGTGACATGTGGCTCTGTTTGTGTCTGTCTTCCCCTACAGTCTGGGGCCCCTCAGGGCACAAATCCAGCTGTCTCTGACCCTGGACACCTGCACACAAGTGACTGATGTGTTCGCTGAGTAAACGACACTGTAACTAGGAGACGAGAAGCCACGGCCTGTTATGGCTTGTTTCCAAAGTGCCCGAAGGACCTGCCCCCAAAACAGCAAGGTGACACACACTGGACTTGTCCACAGTTTCTCCCAAGAACTGAGTCCAGCCTGAAATCTGTTATCCTATGGCCTACAAGAGTAGAACAGCTTTTTTTTTTTTTAATCTTTTTAAAGAGATGTCTGCTGCTGCTGCTGCTGCTAAGTTGCTTCAATCGTGTCCAACTCTGGGTGACCCCATAGACGGCAGCCCATCAGGCTCCCGTGTCCCTGGGATTCTCCAGGCAAGAACACTGGAGTGGGTTGCCATTTCCTTCTCCAATGCATGAAAGTGAAAAGTGAAAGCGAAGTCGCTCAGTGGTGTCTGACTCTTAGCGACCCCATGGACTGCAGCCCACCAGGCTCCTCTGTCTGTGGGATTTTCCAGGCAAGAGTACTGGAGTGGGGTGCCATTGCCTTCTCCGAAAGAGAGGTCTAAAAAGAACAAAAAAAATTACGCAACAGAGATCACGTGTAGCTACAAGGCCTAAAATATAGATGTGGACACCATCAGGACTTCCCTTCCTGTGCTTTCCACACCCAAGTTTAAGGAAACGAGCCACTGAAACCACGGCGTCATCTGTCCTCAGAGGTTAACAAACTCTAAACTTCAGCCGTGGATACATCAAAAGTAAAATATTTACAAGCTTCTGTAGACCTCCAAGGGCGCATACGTGCCAGGGATGGTCAGCACTGTGTGCCGAGCCCATCCATCTGGAGAAAACTGACCCGTCAGACCCACAACCAAGAGGCTTCTCTCCTCTCCCTGGAGCTGCAAGACAATCAGAAATGGGGGAACGACAGTGGATTTTGGATCACATACTATGTCGTTCTCAAAATCCTAAGACTGAGGGATGTCATTCGGATGAGGGGCTGTCAATTTCATTGATGTTACTCTCCAATCATCCCGTCCCTCGGTGCTTCACCCCGCGCCTCTGAGCTGATGGCTCTGGGGACCGAAGAATGGGGCACAGCACAGCCCTCTGGTGGGGAGGGCACTGCCGTTGGACATGCCAGCACAACCCACCTGAGCAACCAAGAGCCTTAGGACAGTGCTCTCTTTCTGCCTCCCTGCTAGTTCCTGCTTGTCTGACTGCGGGAAAGTCAGGAAAGCAGAAAGTCAGGAAACCGCATGAGAGTGTGGGGGACCCAAACTCAGGCTCCCAGTCACGTCCGCCTCTGTGTGTGTGTTTAATCTCTCAGGCATGTCCGACTCTCTGCAACCCTTTGGATCAGAGCCTGCCAGGCTCCTCAGTCCACGAGATTTTTCAGGCAAGAATACTGGAGAGGGTTGCCATTTCCTTCTCCAAGGGATCTTCCTGACCCAGGGATCGAACCTGCCTCTCCTGTGTCTCCTGCATTGCAGGCGGATTCTTTACCCGCTGAGCCACTGGGGAAGCCCCTCAGATATGCTGAGAGGAGGCTAACTTTTCCCACAAGGGCTGAGGGCGTGAAATTTGGTTCCCCTGATGCTGCTGCCCTATTACACAGAAGCAGCCAAAAGTCAGGGGAGAGAGAACAAAGAGCGAGAGCTTTGAGGAAAGGTCTGAGGAGACTGGGCTGTGAAATCAGAAAGCTGATTTTTTGGGGTAGGGGATTTTTAGCAGGAAAATTAGGAGTTGACTTCCTGGGGGCTGCTGGTGATAAATGGGAGACTGAACGCTAATAAGGAAGACGTCTCATGAACCCGTGCGTGTGTGCAGGGACACACTACAGCTGTGTACACACACATAACACACACACAGCTCTGGCAGCTGGGAGCCCACTGGGCGACCACAAGGAGCCGGTGCAGGGGTCAGGAGGCCACAGAGTGGTGCAGAGGTGAGGATTCCCTGCCCCTGTGCGACTGTGTGGCCCCGCTTCTGAAATAAAATCCTTGGGGACCAACAAACTCTTGCCTTGTGTGTTCCTAAGCTTCTTACTCCTTCATAATCACCAAGAGGCCTAGAAGCTTCCCTCTTCACGACTCCTAGATGAAAGCCTGGCACACAACAGATTCAGTAAACGTTCTTGATGAAATGAACTGCCAAGAACCACAGCGAGATCCACTCATGCCTGAGGTCCCCACCTCCTCCTCCCTTTTCCTGGTGCAGGTGAAGACAGGGTCCCCGGATTAGATTTTCAGATGCCTCTTTGTTTCCTGTCAGCAGATATAAGGACCAGGATGCATTTCAAGGGGCCAGGGGAGGCGGGGGGCGGGGAGGGCGTCGTGTACAGCAAGCACTCTTCCTGGCTCTGTGTGCCTAGCCGGGGACCCTGGACAAGTCACCAGGATCCTCGAGGCCTCAGTTGGCTGTGTGCCGAATGAAGGTGGAGCTTCTGGACCTCCCAGGCCCATCAGCTCTTGGGGTCAGGAGTCACAGCTATGAGGAANGGCGTCGTGTACAGCAAGCACTCTTCCTGGCTCTGTGTGCCTAGCCGGGGACCCTGGACAAGTCACCAGGATCCTCGAGGCCTCAGTTGGCTGTGTGCCGAATGAAGGTGGAGCTTCTGGACCTCCCAGGCCCATCAGCTCTTGGGGTCAGGAGTCACAGCTATGAGGAACCAGGGACTTCCAACCTCTTCCCAAGGACAGGCTCAGTGCCACTGCCATTCGACAAACATCAAAGTTGCCGGTTGGAGGAAAAAGTCATTTCAGTGACACAGTGGGTAACGAAGAGGCGAGCCAGCGCTGGGGCCCGACCTTCAGGACTGCGGTTGGGCCAGTCTGGGCTCTGGCTATTAAAAGATGCAGGCAGAGCATCTCGACTGAGGGAGAGGAGGGGATGAGAGATGCAGTGCCAACGGCACCTCCTTAACCTGCTCCAACCCGGAGGGAGGGCACTAGGGCTGCCCTCGTCCTACAGCAGGTCAGTCACCCAGCTCTGCCCAGAGAGCCGAAGGAGGGCTGGCTCCTCAGGCTCCGCCCCCTGATTCACAGGTCTTTGCAAGCTCACCACGACTCCCTGGCCCACCACGAGTCCCAAGCCCTCACCGTGAACTCTAACCCCCACCATGACCCCTAGGATCCCACCATCATGACCTCTAGGCCTACACCATGAGTTCCAACCCCCACCTTGACCCCCAGACTCCCACCATGAGATCTAACATCCATCATGACCCCCAGACCCTCACCATTAGCTCCAAAATCCACCATGACCCCCAGACCCCCACCATGAATTCCAACCCCCACCATTACCCCCAGACCCCCACCATGACTCCCTGGCCCCCAGCAAGAGCCTCAGGCACCCACAGGAAAGCCCCTGCATCCTCCCACCCACACTCTTGAGGCATAGTAGGTGCTGGCTCCTGCGTCACTGTCCGTTAATCAAACCACCTCTTTCCCATGGGAGGGTTCACTTCTTTTCCTTCCTCAAACCGGCCTGTAATGGTAGGAGTCTGTCTCAAGACTGCACCAGGGGGAAGCTGAGCCCGCTATACTCTTTCACACCCAGGAACCCCGGGAGTCTGAGGTCCAGGCCCAAAATTCTAGTGGGGGACATACACACCCAGGTGTCACTGAGCTGCCAGGACCCTCCGACCCGGTTCTACAGACAGACCTGCCTCGCAGGGGACTTCACTGGCCCAGAGGCTGGCAGCCTTGGTCCTGGTGCCTCTACCGTACAGCCTGGTGGGCGGAGGGCCTACCACACCTCATGCACATAAACCCCTGTACACCTCAGGTCTCAGGGTCCTGCTCCCTCTAAGCCCCCTTTAAAAAGCAAATGAGCACTGAGCTAGAAGAACAGATTCTGGAGTGTATGCCTCTACTCCAGCCTCGGCCCTGCAAACTCCTAGAGCAGCAGGAGCTAAGCAGGAGTCTGCTGGACCCAGACCTGGAAACAACTCAATGCCTGGGGCTACAAGGAGAGCTCAGATACTCAGAGCCAGACATACACACACAGAACCTGCTAACGACTGAACCAGTCCCACCAGGAGCTGGAGAGAGGAATCTCCTGCAGTCCTGGGAACTGAAATATACTCTCCCTTAAATCCCTTGACTTATTACTCAGCTGTGTTGGATGTATACTTGGCATCTCCTCAACTGGATGCCAAGCTCCCAGAGGACATGATGTGACATTCAGAGGAGGGTATGCTTTCCCACTGTAAGAGGTTTCAAATACTGTTCCATGAAGGACAAGCCTGGCACTGTAATGTCACAGACGTGGGTGTGATTCCTGGCTCTAGGGCTCACTGGCCGTGACCCTGAGGGAGTCATATATAACCTCCCTGGCCCTCCTCTGAAAAACGGAGACACCATCCATCCTTCCTTCAGAGGGTAGTTGGGAAGAATAAATAAGACCACTCAGAATCGTGCCTAGCACACAGCACAGGGTTCTTCATTGTTAGCCACTTACCCACCAGCCTCCAAAATCTGATTTACATGCTCTAAGAGGGGGCTCAAGCTGCAGTAATCCTTAATGCTCCCCCAGCCATTCCAGTGGTTGAAGAGCCTGGCCTAACAGAAGGCACATATGAGGGGTGGGGGGAGAGGGATGTTGGAGCTGGGAGTCAAAGGGCAACCCCTTTAAAACACCCTGGAAGTATCAGACTGTTCGCCAGGAAGCCAGGGAACAGCTCATCTGCCAGGGTGTCTGTGATGCCAGCAGTTAGGACCACCTCCTCCTGCCAGCCACCCTGGAGATATAAAGAAAACAAGACCTGGGAGTCATCAAGAAGCCAGGGCGGTGGCTGGTGGCCTCTCGGCTTGCGAGGCTGTTGGCCTGGTCACTCTCCCTCACTCAGCATTTACTCGCCAACCAGCAGATGGTGCAGAAAATGTGTGGCTCTGGGCCTAATCCAGCTCTGAGCGCAAACTTTGCATGTGACTACCAGACAGCCATGGCCGTGCTCTAAGTTGTCCTTTTTCCTTCTCAAAAAGGGACCTGACCGCAACATGCCATCAGACCACTGTCACAGTTCTTGAAGGAACATCAACATACCTGACTTCTGAATCTTCCTGGAATCACCCACTTTGGAGCCAATAAAAAAAAAAAAAAGAAGTCAGAGTGTCTGCACTGTAGCTGACTGCCTGAACTGGTTTTTGGATTTAAAAGCTGTATTTGGACAGATGACATACATGACTCGTGGACTGGAAAATATGCTGATACACTGGATGGAGGAGACTGCTTTATCTATAGATCCCTTTTGATAAAATTACAATAGGTACTTATGCTAGCTTTTAGCCAAAAGTGTTTCCTCCAAATTGTCATTCAGGGGCTCCCATTACACCAGAGTAATTCTTAGTCTACCTTTTCTTCCCCCTTTTTTTTTTTTAACAGCATTTTTTTTTCTTTTTAAGGTTTTTTTTTTGGATGTGGACCACTTTTAAAGTTTTTATTGAATTTGTTACAATATTGCTTCTGTTTTATGTTTTGGATTTTGGGCTGCAAGGCATGTGGAATCTTAGCTCCCCAACTAGGGATCGAACCTTCATCCCCTGCATTGGAAGGTGAGGTCCCAATAGCATTTTCTTTTAATAAATAAGGACACTATTAAAAGGAATGTAATACTTGCTGGCACAAAGCGTCTAGCCAAGCGACAGTTCTTAAACTCCCCTTACCAGGTGACATCACTGGCCTTCCCCCTGGACAGGGTCCTAGTGAAAATGGACATTTTAGTGCTTGGAAAGCTAATGGGAAGCAGAGATGCTGCTGCTGATGACAGTACTGTGCTATTACACCTTTATATAATACTTCACACGCTCTTTGCAAGACACTTTCCAATTACTGTACTTAAGTCAAGCGCTGCAGCAGCCAAGTCAAATCGCACGTTCTCCCATTAGCTTATTAACAATCTGCTCATAAAACGACTCCCCAGTGCCTGTAAAAGGGCGCCAGGAAACTTTCGGCTTTTTCTCGGGGCCTCTCAGATGCGCTCAGGGCAACCCTGAGCTCTGGAGGCGTCAGCTCGGGAGTTGGGCGCTACCCTGACGGCTGTGTAGCAATCCTGTGGAATGAGTGAGCAGGCTGCCCTTCAGCAGGGCTCCCATGCTGGAGGCTCCAAACATTCCATCCAAACCAGGGCAGTCCCACTCGGTCCTCAAAAAAGCCAGCGTCTGGCCCCAATCTGGAGGCCAAGGTGGCAGCGACTTTTCCAGGCTGGTGGTCAGACGCTTTGGGACGAGGGGACACAGGGGAAACTGGAGGGCCAGTCTCCTTGGTGGGCACATCTCCCATCAGTACCGAGTCTGATGTGTGCACGGAGATGCTGCCGCGCCCTGCGCGCTGAGTGATGCCGACCTGCGGGCAGAGGATGACGGGTGGCCGCCAGCCCTCACTCTCCCTTCCCTTCCCCTTCTCCTCCTTCGGGACTGAGACGGCGTTACCTGGGACAAAGGCCTGCAGCTGGGACAGGGCTCGGACCACCCCGGAATCAGTGCTTTCCACACACACCCCCCCACCCACACACACGCACACTTAGCCCCAGGGCTCTGCGACCGGCTCCCGCGGCTGCCATCGCCCCAGCCAGGTGAGCACCCCCAGCTGTTTCCGCCAGCGCCTCACCTGCGTGAAATACAAGTTCATCAGCGTAAGGGTGAAGAACTGGAGGCACACGGGGAAGCAGTAGAGCAGCCAGAAGACGAAGGGGCTGAGCGCGTTGGCCGCCACGAAGTCTCTGAAGTAGAAGGAGAAGAGGACAGTCCGCAGGGAGGCCCAGAAGAGGCAGAGGAAGAGGAAGACGCTCTGGTAGCTGAGCCGCTTGTGCCGATAGCGCAGCACCAGCCAGAGCTGCGCGTAGATGAACACGAAGAGCAGCGAGTAGAACGCGGTGTAGACGGCAGTGAGGCCGAGCTTCACGTAGGGGGGCACGGCCGGGGTCAGTGTGGGCGGCAGCGAGTCGTTGCGCAGGGGCTCCCACGGCTGGGCCGCCATCGGGCCAGGGGCGCTGCGGCGCGGCCCGGGCGCTGCGGCTTCATCTGGGCTCGCGGCCGCCGCCTCCCCCGCGGGGGTCTCCGCGCATCGCGCTCCACCCGGAGCCGGGCGACTGGAGGAAAGAAAACAAGCCGCACTTCCTCCCCCGGCACCACATGATTCACTGGGGCGGCCTCTGTCTGCGATTGGCAGCGCCGCGCCCGCCGCCCCCGCGCGCCCGCCAGCCCCGCGCGCCCCGGCTCTGCCCTGCGCGCCCCCACGAGCACCGCCCCCCGCGCCGCGCCCCCCGGTCCAGCCGCTGCAGCGTCGCCCACCGGACAGAGCCCCGCGCTTCGCGCTCTCGGCTGATGGTTAGTTGTTGTTTTGCAAAAAGAAGTTATTTTATTTCAACAGCGACAAATGTTACAAAAAACTTTTTTAACTTTCAAAATAAAACTTTGCGACTCGTTGGCAATGAAGTCACTGCCGTTTTTCTTTTTTCATACTGGAGTGATACGTTTATTTCTAAATCCAGAAATGCCAAAGACAGGGTTTGTGTTTTTGAGGTCAGGTCTGGATACGCCGAGTAAGGAAAAGAATGGCCCCTATGACTGCCGCCTGGTCTCGGTGGTAAGCAGGGCTCTTTCCTCCCGGAGGGCCACAGGGAGCGCCCCACACGGTGCTCCCGCGGCGGGGTGGGGATGCTCACCACTCCCCTCCCGGGAAAGCAGCTGGGGCAGCGGAGGGAACCCCCCCGACCTCAGAGTGCGGGTGACCGCCTCTGATTCCGATGCAGTCCCTGCCACCCGTGCCCCAGGGCGGTCTGCGTATCAGACAGACAAGCCCTCTCGTTTTGCCGCGGCAGAGGAGTCGCTCCTCGGAGGCCATGACTCAGCCTACATCCCCAGGGGGCCTCTCTAGCATCACCTTAAGGGTGCTGGAGTTGTAGAGTGCCGCGGAGGAGAGGGCTCGCCAAGCTGCCCTCTGGAAGCCGTTCTAGGCAAGCGGTTTCGGTAAACAGAAGAAAGAGACTGCTATCTCCAAGACTCCAGTAATATCTTGTGATTTATTTTTTCATCTCAAGTTAACAGTCGACTTTGTTCCTAATCGTGTGTTCTCTTTCATTAAAACAGCGTCCTCCCCCTCTCGGACCCGCAACGATGGAACATAGACCAGCCACGCTTTTCCAACCAATTATTTAGTGCTTGCACCCTGCTCATACGTTTCGAGTGATTCATCAGGTGCCTTTGGTGTCAAGCTCCTTTTCTAGTTACTCTCTGCTTTCCCTTTCTCTCTTGCCCCTCATTGTTCTGAGGATAAAGTCCAAACTCCTACCCTAGCTCGCCTCATTGACTTGCTCCTTAAGAGGTGTTAATGAATGTTAACACCTCTTAACTACTGTTGCCAAGGAAGTCTTTCCACCCCTACTCCAACAGCTGGCTGCCAGGGAAGTCTTTCCACCCCTACTCCAACAGCTGGCCAAATCCTATTCCTTGTAAGGGGGTTGGTTACTTCCTCCAGAGTCTTTCTTAACCACCTCACCATAGACTCAGTATTAGGGTGGGTGCAAGAAACAACGTTTCCCTGGTGGCTCTGTTGGTAAAGAATCTGCTGGCAAGGCAGGAGACCGCCGGCAAGGCAGGTGACCTGGGTTCTATCCCTGGGTGGGGAAGGTCCCCTGGAGAAGGAAATGACAACCCACTCCAGTATTCTTGCCTGGAGAATCCCCATGAACAGAGGAGCCTCGCAGGCTATATAGTCCATGGGGTCGCAACAGTTGGACACAACTTAGTGAGTAAACCACCACTATCAAGAAACAAGTGAAGTGAGTGACAGTTATGCAAGGATGCCTTCGTCTTCACATGTGTTCTGTCTCCAAATTTCCTCTTTATATACCAACTCCAGGGCTTCCCTGATAGCTCAGTTGGTAAACAATCCACCTGCAATGCAAGAGACCCCGGTTCGATTCCTGGGTTGGGAAAATCTGCTGATGAAGGCATAGGCTACCCATTCCAGTATTCTTGGGCTTCCCTTGTGGTTCAACTGGTAAAGAATCCACCTGCAATGTGGGAGACCTGGGTTCGATCCGTGGGTTGGGAAGGTCCCTGGGAGAAGGGAAAGGCCCACTCTAGTATTCTGGCTTGGAAAATTCCATGGACTGTATAGTCCATGGGGTTGCAAAGAGTTGGACACAGCTGAGTGACTTTCACTTTCACCAGTCATGTTAGATTAGGACCCACTCTAATGATCTTACCTTTTATTATTATTATCATTATTATTAACTTGGGTAAATTTATTTAATATATTATTAACACAAATATAACATGCATATAACACAGCAAGGAATCGAGTCCTCAGGCCCTCATAATCTCCCAATTCTTACTCTTTCCAACTGGTCCCCTAACCATCCATGAGAGACAAGAGAAGGTTTTGATTAAAGTTGGATATTTTAAGTCAGGAAGCCACATAACCTCTCTTTTGGTTTGGTTGTGGTTGCAAAAGATAAGATACAATTTTAGCATAGTCAGTGAAAGTCCCTGGTTTCCAGACTGCCTGGAACTAGAATTTAAGATCCTGCCAAGGGCTTCCCCGGTGGCTCAGATGGTAAAGGATCTGACTGCAATGCAGGAGACCCGGGTCCGATCCCTGGATGGGGAGGATCCCCTAGTGAAGAGAATGGCTACCCACTCCAGTATTCTTACCTGGAGAATTCCTTGGACAGAGGAGCAGAGAGTCAGACATGACTGAGTGACTAACACAACTACAATCACTTCTTAAGCCTCTGGACTTAGCATCAGCCACTCCACCCCACAGTTTTCCAATCCTTGTGCCCTTCATGCTGCTCTGGCAGCCACCGCGTGGTTTCTCAATGCCTTAACTTCAGTGGGACCTCCACTGTGCTGTGTGACCTTCACACAAGCAACCACAAGTGACATTGTGCCCATCTTAATACAACTTGAATTTTAACTGCCCTTGGATCCAACCAGACAATCAATCTCAAATTCAGTCCCATCCCCTGGAGGTATGTGGCTGTCGCTTACCCCGATGTCAATTTCGGTACTTCTTCTCAGGATTCTTGATTACACGCAAGAGAAATAAATTTTGTTTAATTTCTTTTACCCCAGTCTCTGCCTTCTTCTTCACATGTGTTCTCTCTGTGTCCAAATTTCCTCCTTTTCTACTGACTCCAGTCATAGTGGATTAGGACCCACTCTATTGACCTCATCTTTGATTATTAAACTTTGGTAAATTTAAGCAGAAAAAGAATGTATTAAAAGGTACTTTATGTAACTCACAAAATCCTCAGGAGCTCTGGAGGAGTTTGGAAGCTAAGAAAGAAGAATGACACCAAGATAATGCTGCAGAACTGGTTCTGTAGGAATACTGTTTCTGCCACCCCAGGCTCTTACGTGGTAGCTTGCACCACAGACCTCCCCAGTGCTGGACATTGGAAATGGCCTCTATCAGCTAGGAATGAAGATAATGCAAATGACAGAAAACCTGGCTAATAATGGGTTAAACATAAATGCTTATTTTTCTCATCTACCTGGAAGTTAGTAGCTGCAAACGTGGAATCAACTCTAAAAAATCTGCTGGGAATACTGGTTCTTTCAGTCTGCTTTACTACCCTGAGCTTACTCCCTTTAATCTTCAGAACTATTCCCTCCTGGTTGCAAGATGGCTGCTGCAGGCCTAGATATTGCATATACATTCAAGGTAGAAATTGAGAGAAGACAGAAAGGGTGATTCCTATATCGGGAAGGCAAAAGTTTTCCAGAAATCTCAAGACAAAGCTCCATCTATATCTCCCCAGCCAGAAGTGTGCCATACAGCCATCCAGAGAGAAGAAAAGAAGTTAGGAGTGCATGCCCAGCCTGGATGAGGCTTAGAAAAAGGTTGGTAAAGGGTGTTGGGGGAGGGAATCCCTCTCTAGAATAGAGGATGTAGTTCATGCTGCTTTGAATCAAGGGCTTCCAATTCGAAGTCTGGGGCAGATCCATTTGATTGACTGAGCCTAGACCACGTGCCCGCATCCCAGCAGCAACAGTGGCTAGGAACGTGAGAATGTAGCATCTTCTGCTTCCACGGTGGGTGCTTCTACTTCCAAGAGTAGGAAACGCCCCAGTGTAGCAAGGGAGTTCAGATGCTGGGGGTACAAACTGGTGGCAAATAATTTCCTATACAGCTGTAGATTTCCCCAGATGATTATATATGTGTGTGTGCTCAGTCACTCAGTTGTATCCAACTCTTTGTGACCCCATGGACTGTAGCCTGCCAGGCTCCTCTGTCCATGGGATTTTCTAGGCCAGAATACTGCAGTGGGTTGCCATTTCCTACACCAGGGGATCTTCCTGACCCAGAGATTGAACCCACACCTCTTGTGTCTCCTGTACTGGCAGGCAGGTTCTTTCTGCTGTACCACCTGGGAAGCACTAGATGATTATACGCACATAGTTAAAAGTTTAGATGTCACTTTTTGGAAAAGGGATATAACATTTGCATGAAATTATCTCTTTTAAATTATCTGCCAGCTCCCTCAGAAATTCCTTTTTTTTTTTTTTTTAATTGGGGGGTTGTTTTTTTTTTTTTCTCTTTAATTTCTTAGCCATGCCCCATGGCATGCAAGATCTTGGTTCCCTGATCAGGAATTTTACCTGTACCCCCTTCAGTGCAAGCTCGAAGTCTTAAGCACTGGGCTGCCAGAGAAGTCCCTCAGAAATTCTTTTAAATATTTAAAGGGTGAGAAGAAGGCAGGCCAAAGAAGGAATTTCTGTTTTGCCTCTTGGCTGGTCAACGAGATCCAACTATTACCGGGCATCTCTCCCAGCTCTAAACTTCCTGTCCTGACCGAGTGCCCAGGTAGCCAGGACCCCCAGCTGTGCAGCTGCCCCGGGCAAGCCCGGCCTCAGACCTTTGTCACACCTCCAGCCAAGCTCCACACCAGGTTGAACGTGTCTGTCTGTGTTCCACTTCAGAGAACTAGAATTTCCAAGGCGGTAAGTATTAACAGCTCAGTGTGCATGCTTGGTCACTGAGTCGTGTCTGACTCTGCGACCCCAAGGACTGTAGCCCATCAGGCTCCGCTGTCCATGGGATTTCCCAGGCAAGAATGCTGGAGTGGGTTGCCATTTCCTCTAGAGTAGCTTATTTCAATAAATAAATCTTTGTTGGCATTTTCCTGGGAAAGAGCACTCCTCAGTACTGCTGATTCCAGCTAGAGAAATGTATGATAGTTAGAAACAGAACTAACCAGAGCCTGCTCAATCTAGGACACAATGACAGACACCTAGAAGGGACATACTAACCGGGAACTGGGTCAGCTAAAGAGGACACACCCCCTGCACCATGGACACAGCTTATTTGTATTCATAGACGTAAATCGTTAGACGAAAACTGCTCAGCCATTACAGCAGCCACAGAATTATTGCTTTTCTACATTTTTAAAATGCAACCCCTGAAAACTTTGTGTCATGTGGCTTTCAGCCTTCAGATTCCACTCCTAACAAGACTGGCTTTATTGGTTTGGTCTGATATTTGCTCTAAGTGACATGTCCTGCTTCACCAAACGTAAAGTGATTTTTTTTTTAATGACAGTCCCTTCATTTCTGTGATTAACACAACACATAGTTAGGTATGTTTGATTAATTACTGAATGAGCAATGAATTTGCTGGTAGTAGTTTGCTCAGCAATTCAGGACAAAGTAAATATCACTTGTGAGGGTTTTTTTTTTTTTTGGTCTAAATTGCAATCAAACTTTGAAAGCTAAGGTTGTCAAAGGTTTCAGGAACGCTAAGAGAGTCAAGAGGTGAGATAGCAAAAGCGATAAGGGTTTTGCAAGCTGATTCTCGTGGGAAAGTTTTGTTTCAACAAATACGTCTCATGTTTTATGAAATATGATTCACTTATCTATTTTTCTCAATCTCATGTTTGTAATTCCTAAATGTAAAGACCATGAAACATATCAGAGTTTTAAAACAACTTGATTGGATCGTAAAATTCACCAATTTCAAGTGCACAACTCAATGATTTTTAGTAACTTCACATCGTGGGGCAACTATCATCATAAATCTATGTTGAACTGTTTCATCCCCTTCCCCTCCCCCCCAATAATAAGCATAATAGACTTTAATTTGGCCAGGTATGGCATTATTTATAGCAAAGTGTAAATCCAAGGCAATCCTTAACCACTGTCTAAGCAAACAGGCAGATGATACAGCCCTCCTAGGGTTGCTCAGAAGTACTCTTTTAATGATTCAATAATCTCATTAAAACTTTGGCATTAAGTAGACCTGAGGTAGAAAGGGAACTTAGTATAAATTGACGCCAGTGGTAATCAGGAGCATGCAATATTGCTTATTTGCTTGAAAACAGAATGGAATGTTTCCTTCCAGCAAATCCCAGAAGCGTGTTCACCTCATACTCCGCTCCAGAGAAGGTACTGTCAGAGGTTTCCTCAAATTTCTATGGGGAAAACTAGATCCAGTTCTTTCCAGAAGTTGTGTGTTTGTTTTTTTTTTTTTTTGTCCATGCAACATATGGGATCTTATTAATAGTTTTCCAACCAGGACTTGAACCTGAGCTCCTGCATTGGAAGCAAGAAGTCTTAAGCACTGGACCACCAGGGAAGTCCTTTCTAGGAATTCCAGGAAAGGCATGGTGCTGGCTAATGTTCTGTGATCTTATAAGCCCTTTCGTCTCCAGAAATAGCACTTCAGGTAGCTTGACTCCAAGAGGACAACGATTCTACCCATGGAACTTCATTCTGTCTCAGGGCCTGAGAATGGCCACATCTTATTTTCAGGGGTGTCTGTACTGCAGGAAAATGCNGTGCTGGCTAATGTTCTGTGATCTTATAAGCCCTTTCGTCTCCAGAAATAGCACTTCAGGTAGCTTGACTCCAAGAGGACAACGATTCTACCCATGGAACTTCATTCTGTCTCAGGGCCTGAGAATGGCCACATCTTATTTTCAGGGGTGTCTGTACTGCAGGAAAATGCTCTGTTAGGATGGCACCGTTGGTCTTCCTGTCATACATATGGTCAGCCCCCAAGAGGGGTTGGAGTTTCTAGGCCCAGTGAACTATGGAGATAGACTGGCTGATACCCCCAGGGCAGAACCAAAAGGATGAAGGATACATCTCTTGAAAATCATTCTGGATTTCCCTGATGGTCCAGTGGTTAGGAATCCACCTGCCAATGCAGGGAACACAGGTTCCATCCCTGGTCTGGGAAGATTCCATATGCCATGGGGCAACTAAGCCCATGCGTCACAGCGACTGCGCCTGCGCTCTACAGCCTGTGAGCTGCAATTACTGAGTGCGTGTACCCTGGGGCCCGTGCTCCACAACAAGAGAAGCCGCCACAACGAGAAGGCCGAGCCCTGCGACTAGGGAGTAACTCGAGGGCAGCAAGCAAGGACTGCTGCTGCTAAGTCGCGTCAGTCGTGTTCGACTCTGTGCAACCCCATAGATGGCAGCCCACCAGGCTCCCCCGTCCCTGGGACTCTCCAGGCAAGAACACTGGAGTGGGTTGCCATTTCCTTCTCCAATGCATGCAAGTGAAAAGTGAACGTGAAGTCGCTCAGTCGTGTCCGACCCCTAGCGACCCCGTGGACTGCAGCCCACCAGGCTCCTCTGTCTATGGGATCTTCCAGGCAAGAGTACTGGAGTGGGGAGCCATTGCCTTCTCTGAAGACTAGTGCAGCCAAAAAATAAATAAATGTTCGTCTTAAAAAAAAAAAAAACTATTAGGATTTTTCTTATTAATGGCTGAGTAATACTCCATTGTGTATATGTACCACAGCTTTCTTATCCATTCATATGCTGATGGACATCTAGGTTGTTTCCCTGTCCTGGCTATTATAAACAGTGCTGCGATGAACATTGGGGTACATGTATCTCTTTCTATTCTGGTTTCCTTGGTGTGTATTAAAAAGAATACATTTGAATCAGTTCTAATGAGATGGATGAAACTGGAACCGATTATACAGAGTGAAGTAACCCAGAAAGAAAAACACCAATACAGGATACTGACACATATATATGGAATTTAGAAAGATGGTAATGAGGACCCTGTATGCAAGACAGTAAAAGAGGTACAGATGTGTAGAGTGGATTTTTGGACTCTAAGGGAGAGGGAGAGGTAGAGGGTGAGATGATTTGGAAGAATAGCATTGAAATATGTATACTATCATGTAAGAAATGAATTGCCAGTCTGTGTTCAATGCAGGATGCAGGATGCTTGGGGCTGGTGCATGGGGATGATCCAGAGGGATGATGTGGGGTGGGAGGTGGGGGGGTGGGGTTCATGTTTGGGAGTTCAAATAAAAAATTAAAAAAAAAAAAAGAAAGAAAACAAAGAGAAATTAAGGAAACAATCCCATTCACCATTAAAAAAAAAAAAGATTTTTCTTAAAAAAAAAAAATCCTTCTGAGAAGGCAGTTCAAGAGGTTGAACTACATCCAATTTCTGTGAGTCCTGAAGCTTCTTCTTCACTGTTAGAGATCTTCTTTAGGAAAAGAACAACAAAACTACAAATACAAAACTGGGCACTAAAGTGAGTTATTTATTTAGAGTAACACATCACATTTAAGAAGCCTATTAGCCCCACGAACACCATAAAATCCAGAAGAATCGTAAGTATTTTCACTTATCTGAAGCATCTCTAAACACCCTTTCCTTACATTTTTTTGGTCTTCATACTCCTCCATATAACAGAGATTCTGCAATATAATTTTCTGTAGAGAAGTAGAATTCTCGTTCTATAATAGAGAATTCTTTTCCCTAGCCCAGTTGATAAAACACTGCTTTTATCATTGAAGTTCAGGAAGGAGAGTTTCAGCCACACAACTCGTTATTGTTAGTCATGGGGATTTTTAGGATTGTTGTCAGTTTGGGAAAACCTCAGGGAGCTTTTTTCTTTGTTTCTGAGATTTCTTTTTGAAATTAACTAATGTATGGGCTGTGCTGGGTCTTCGCTGCTGTGAGGCAGGCTTCTTCTAGTTGGGGTGAGCAGCAGCTAGTCTCTGCCTGGGACTTTCATCGCAGTGGGGCACGTGCTCTAGGGGTTCAGCAGTTGTGGCTCCCAGGCTCTAGAGCAAAGGCTTAAAGGTCGTGGCCCACGGGCTTAGCTTGGGAGATGGTGGGGGACAGAGAAGCCTGGCGTGCTGCAGTCCATGGGGTCGCAAAGAGTCAGCCATGACTGGGCAACTGGACAACAACAGCAACAAAGGGCTTAGCTGCCCCCAAGGTATGTGGGAGTTTCCTGGTCCAGGGATCAAACCCATGTCTCCAGCATTAGCAGGAGGATTCTCAATGAGATTTTTTCACTTGTGATCTGTAGCTTTCAGGGCATCTCCAGTTTTCTTGTGTGGTGATACATCTTAGGGAGTCTTGGAGTTGGTGGCAGGCCTTACCCAGTGTGCTGTGAAGTCCAGGTCATGGTGCACTGAGTTTTGAGGTCCCTCCATATTTCAGGCCAGT
Organism: Oreotragus oreotragus; assembly: GCA_006410675.1. Classification (NCBI taxonomy): domain Eukaryota; kingdom Metazoa; phylum Chordata; class Mammalia; order Artiodactyla; family Bovidae; genus Oreotragus; species Oreotragus oreotragus. Next base: position 28,039 of record SJYX01009926.1, read on the forward strand.
CAGCTGAAAGTGGAAACAAAGGTCTCCCTAAGGAAAAATGCCTGCCAGCTCCTGGAGCCCAGACTCGCCACATCCAGAGCCTCATTTGCAGCTTTTCTCTGTGAGACAGTGCATAGAGATTGCTTTGTGTGTAGAAAGGGAAGAATGAGTTCCCTGCCTGCAGTGCCAGGACGCGGGCCCCCGCATCCTCTGGTCCTCCATCTGGAGACCAGGGAAAAGGGAGGAAGAGGATGCAAATAAAGCAGTCAGGTATGAAGGCCGGGCTCTGGGGGTCCAGGCAGGGGCTGGCAGGATCTCAGAGATGCCCTGGGAATGGACCAACACTTCTATAGTGGGTAGAGAATTTAAACTTGACCCAAGAGAACCCAGAAGCAGATCCTTTACAAGGTGCTTGCCCGTTGTGCTCTCGAACTGTGAAAACAGCCCCTGGGACAATAATTTCAACCTTTGTATCTTGTCTTGGACCGAGAAGAAGGAAGCTAACTGTAGTAGTTTGTAAGGGCTGACATAACAAGATACCACAACCTGGAGGCTTAAATGACAGAAGTTTATTGCTCAGTTCTGGAGGCTGGAAAGTCCAAGCTCAAGGTGCCAGCATGGCGGGGTTCTGCTGAGGCTCTCCTCCTGGTTTGCATGTCCTCATGTGGCAGAGACAGTGAGTTCTCTGGTCTTTTCTTGTAAGGGTGCTAACCTCATCATGAAGGCCCCATCCTCATGACCTCACCTAGCCCTAATTATCTCCCAAAGGTCCCCAATCCAAATATCATCACCTTAGGGGTTAGGGCTTCCATGTGTGGATTTTAGGAAAGAGGGAGACACAATTAGGTTCTTAGTAGCACCAGCTAAAGGGAGGGAATGGAAAAACCTGGAAAAAAGTTCAGGTGAGTTGGGGAGAAGCAGAGTCATAGGTACTGAGAGGCAGCTTGGGGAGCCAATGTGTGGGTGAACGGCTGCTCCCCTCTGCTCACAGTGACAGCTCCAAGCCACACTGTAGCCACAACAGACTCAGCCTGACCAACAAGTGCTGCCTCAGCACGTCCAGGCCCCGGGAAGACTGCCAGCCTTCTGCTTTGACAAGCCCAAGAACCAAGCTGCAGAGCAGTGGCCATGGGGATGCAGGGAGTAAAAAGTGAAGGTGAAAGTGTTAGTCGATGAGGGGTGTCGGACTCTTTGCAGCCCCATGGACTGTAGCCCACCGGGTTCCTCTGTCCATGGAGTTCTCCAGGCAAGAATACTGGAGTGGGTAGCCATTCCCTTCTCCAGGGGATCTTCCCAACCCAGGGGGCAAACCTGGGTCTCCTGCATTGCAGGATGACTCTTTACAGGCCATCTCAGGAGGCCTTGTGCAGGGAGAGCCCCCCACCAGCTCAGGGCATGCAGCCTGAGCCCCTCCCAGCAGTGAGCTGAGTAGGTGGCTGTGGAGATGTGAGGCCTCTGAATAGGAGGCAGGCCACTGGCACCCCTGGTGCCAAGCTGTTGGGACAAGAAAGGGGTTGCTCTGGCCTCTATCCATGATGGATATCTGTGCCTCACAGATTGACTAAATTTTTCTTTGGCCGTGCATGTGGGATCTTAATTCCCGTCACCCCCTGCATTGGAAGCACAGAGTCTTAAACACTGGACCACCAGGAAAGGCCCACCTCACTGATTTAAACACAGCCTTGCTGATAACCATGGTTCTTCTTGTCCAGACTAAGTGATTAGCCTCATAGGGCTGTTGTGAACATGAAACAAGATAATGCATAGGAGCACTTAGCCCTGGATCTGGAAGAGCCCACCCACTGGGAATGGTGAGAGGTGTCGATGCTGAATGTCAGTTCAGCCGTGTGGTGGACAGGGACCGCCTTTACCTTAGGATGCGGGAGGGCACTGGCTCGTCCATCTCCTCTTATCTGGTTCCCTGTTGTAACAAAAGTGACTCAGCTGCAAGTTCCCTGGTGGTCCAGTGGTTGAGACTCTGTGCTGCCAATGCAGGGGGAGTGGGTTTCATCTCTGATTGGGGAACTAGGATCCTGCGTGCTGCACAACGTGGCCAAAGGGAAAAAAAAAAGTGACTCAGCTGCAGGTGGCCCCGAGGTGAGCAGGCACTTGGGAGCTGTGTCATCCCCCAGTTCCAGGACCAAGAGTCATGAGGGCAGGATGGAAGGAGACGGAAGAGTCTAGAGTTAGGGAGGGCTCAGGAAACAAGGAGTGTGAACAGAAAAGGAAACTTTGGTGAACAGCCGAGTAGAAGGGTCAGGTATCACAGGTTATGACAACTGTAATGGTGGACAACAGGCAGGTTTGGGATTATCCCAAGGAGGCTTGGACAGAGGAGCCTGGAAAACTACAGTCTATAGGGTCACTAAGAGTCGGACACGACTGAAGTGATTTAGCACGCATGAATGCATGAGGAAGTCAGAACATAAGGAGATGGGGATGGGGAGAGCCAGGGACAGAATTCAATAGACTCAAGGAAAACCAAACCAACCAAGCAACCACAAACTCTTTCAAGGTGTTCAAATAAAACATTCTCATGCCTAGTATTTCAGTCATGTCCCCATTTATTTATAATCTGCCTAATGAGTGATGAAAGGCTCGAGAGGTTAGGGGGCTTCCCTAAAGGCATACAGCATACTGAGGGCAAAGCCGGCCCAGAAAGCCCCGTGTCTAACTCTGAGCTACCACACAAGGCAGCTCAGAGAGAACAGGCACGGCCCACACCTTCCAGTCTGGGGTGAGACCACAGTCGCTTCCGTAGGCTGCATGGCCACAGCACCAGCCTTTGGAGCTGGTGACTTTACGAACCGTAACATCCTCTGTCTTTTAATGAGCAGCCAGGAGCTGAACTCCGGTCAGCTCACAGAGGGTAGAAAGCCCAGGCCAGCAGGCAGGCAGCTCAGTTCCACTCCAGTACGAGCTGCCCAGTGACTGCTCTGCAAAAAGGCATCGTAGCCATGAACTTTACAGGCTTGTTTTGGGTCCCACCTGACTCTTTATTAGAAACAGTCATCTGAGAGACCCGATGCTGGCCCAGGGCTGCTGTCTGTGAGCTCAACCAGACTCAGGGGAGTGAGCAACAAACCACCAGGGACACAGGAGAGTGTCCACAGATGTCTCCACAATTGTTGATGCAACACAACACAAGCTGGGCCTCAAGAAGTCCAAGACAGATGAGCTTACAAGGGCCTGTGACACGTGGAGCCCAGTAGAGGGAAGCTCAGCTGCTGGTGGAAAATCCGAGCCATGTCCCTGGAGGGGGTGGCTGGGTGGGTGTCAGCAGGCACTGCACAGTGAGGGTGGCTCTTCTGGTGGAAGGCCTCTCTGGGGGTCCCAGGGGTGAGAGAAGCCCCCAGATCCGGGAGCATCCTTGCACCACCAGGGCCACAGGGAGAGGGAAGCTGGAGCCCAGCCAGCAGCTGCTGAGTGAGGACCTTATTCCACAGAGATGTATGTCAGGATGCTCTACAAATGTGTCCTGGTGGTTTAGTTGGCAAAGGACCTGCCTGCAAATGCAGGAGAGGGAAGAGACAAGGGTTCAATCCCTGAGCCAGGAAGATCCTCTGGGGAAGGAAATGGCAACCCACTCTAGTATTCTTGCCTGGAGAATCCCATGGACAGAGGAGCGTGACGGACTACAGTCCATGGGGTCACAATGAGTCGGACATGACTGAGTGTGCACACCACGTTTGCAAACTTAGACACCATCTTGATTCACTTAAGCACAAAGAGGTGAGCCAAGGGGTTAAAGCTCAGGGCAGGCAGAGGTGGGGCGAAGCAGGCAGGCAGAGGTGGGGTGAACCCCTCAGAGGGGTTGGGTGAAGGCAGGACTCCAGACAGGCATCTGCTGTGTCTCCTCTTTGGGGGTCGGCTTCTCAGGCAGGGCAGTGGCTGCCACCTCTCTGCACACACACCTTCAAGGAGCTGGCCAGGAGGGTGTGTCCTTCCCCAGGCACCGGTGAGAACTCTTGGGGCAGCGTTGAGCAGTCCACCCTGGGGTGCACATTCCTCCTGCCCCCCGTTCTGGGTGGGAACATCTTCACAGACGCCTGGCGTACCTTTGTGTCCTTGTGATGGCAGGCACCTGGCTCTAAAAGCTAAACACAAGTCTTCTCTATTTTAATATGTTTGGGAAATGAAGGGCTAAAATGGGTGTCTTCATTTGCACAGGCTTCCGTCACAAAGTCCCACAGAGTTGGTAGCTTAAACAATAGAAGTTCCTTGTCCCATAGTTCTAGAGGCCGGAAGTCCCAGATCAAGGGGTCAGTAGGGTTGGTTTTTTTCTAAGGCCTTTCTCCTTGGTTTTTCAACAGTCATCTTCTCCCCATATCTCCATATCTTCTTCCATATCTCCACATGGTCTTCCCTCCGAGTGTCTGTGTCTTAATCTCCTCTTCTTATAAGGACACCGGTCAGATTGGATAACTTAATGATCTCCTTTTACCATAATTACCTAAGGACCAAATCTCCAAACACAGTTGCTTTCTGGGGCATGGCGGTGGTGAGGGCCGCAACATCTGAACTTCAGAGGGACAGAATTCAACCCATGATACAGAATTAATAGGTCATCTGAGGTGAGTGGTGAGTAGGATGTAGGAGTAATAATAATTTCTAGTGATCCCAGGGTTTCGTCTTTGTGCCAGACTCTGTTCTAAGACCTTGACATGATGTCACACATTTTATCCTTGTAATAGCCAAGCAGTTGAGATGTTCCCCCAAAACTACTTACCTCCATTAAAAAGATAATAGAGTAAAAAGCTGAAGGAAACAAAGGTCCAAATGTTGGGGTTAGTCTTGGATGGGAGCAGGAAAGATGTAGGCATCTGGGACAGTCTGAATTCAGCATGAGCATCCACTCATCTTGAATGCATATCATGAAGTCATGTTCCTTCTTGTTCAATTTTTTGTTACAATTGTGTGTAGTTGTTCAGCCGTGTCCAACTCTTTGAGACCCCATGGACTAGCCCACCAGGGTCTTCTGTCCATGGGATTTCCCAGGCAAGAGCACTGGAGTGGATTGCTACTTTCTTCTCCAGGGAATCTTCCCGATCCAGGAATCCAACCCTCATCTCCTGCATTAGTGGAGATTCTTTACCCGCTAAGCATTGGGGAAGCCCACTAGTGTCACCTAGGAAACTACTTTTGTTATAAAACCCATTAGTTAATCAAATTCATCAACAGATATTGGTTGCAGACTCACTCAGTACTGGACCCAGACTAAGGTAGTTGGAAAACGGCAAGTGTAAGACATGTTCCTTCGAGGGAAAATCATTTCATGGTTTTGTTTGCATGTGGATAAAGATGCTTTGGAATGTGATGAGAGGGATGCATGGTAGTGCTGGCGCTGGGGGAACTGGGTAGGGACAGAGGATTCAAGGCGGATTGTCACCTTACACCTTTTTGTATAACTATGTATCTGTACAGGCTATTCACAAAATGAAGGTTTTTAAAAAAGAGTGAAACGAGTTCAGGGAATTCCCTGGCAGTCCAGTGCTTTCACTGCTGGGGCCCAGGTTCAATCCTTGGCTGGGGAACTAAGATCCCACAGCTGAGCATGGCACAGCCAAAAAAGAAAGAAAAAAATTATTCCACTATCTTCACCAAAGAATATGTAGGCCCAGACCTGTTATCCTTGCTTTGCAAGTAAAACACTGAGGCCAGGAGAGGGTGCGGACACGCCAACTCAGCCAGGGGCTCACTGACCCTAAACTGGGGGACAGTTCTCTGATTCCTCTTCACTATACACATGGTTGGTTCTTAGAAAATGAGGACAGTGGGCATTACTATTATCAGTTATTCAACAGGAAGCCCTCCTGCACTGCTGGTGGGAATGTAAACTTGTACAGCCACGGTGGAGAACAGTATGCAGGGTCCTTAAAAAACTAGAAATAGAGCTACCATATGACCCAGTAATCCCATTCCTGGGGGTGTATCCTGAGAAAACCATAATTTGAAAGGATACACGTACTCCAATGTCCAAGGACTCACTATTTGCAGTAGCTAAGACATGGAAGAAACCTGAATGTTCATCAACAGAGGAATGGATTAAGAAGATGCCGTACATATGTACAGTGGGATACTACTCAGCCATAGAAAAGAATGAAATGATGCCACTTGCAGCAACATGGATGGACATAGAAACTGTCATATTGAGTGAAGTATGTCAGACAGAGAAAGACAAATATCATGATATCACTTACATGCGGAATCTAAAGAAATGGTATAAGCGAACTATTAACAAAATAAAAATATAGTCACAGATGTAGAAAACAAAATTTGGTTCCTAAAGGGGAAGGCAGGGGAGGGAGAAATTGGGAGATTAGAATTGACATAAACACACTACCATTCATAGATAAATGAGTAATTAGGACCTACTGTATAGCACAGAGAATTATATTCAATATTCTGTAATGACCTATATGGGAATAGACTCTAAAAAGAGTGGATATGTGTATATGTGTAACTGATTCACTTTGCTGTACAGCAGAAACAAAGACAACACTGTAAATCAACTCTATTCTGACAAAAATTAATTTAAAAAGTCATTAAACAAATACATTTTGAGTCTCTGGTTGACTAAATGCACATAGTCCCCAACCTTTGGGGTTTACCTTCTGGTGGAAAACAAACAGATACTCAAATGAGCATATAATTACATGTCATGGCAAGTTCTATAAAAGAGAATAAAGAAATGCCATGAGAAAACAACAGAGTATATTTATATCTGATGTTGTTGTGTTAAATATTCATAAATTGCTAGTAAGTACAAAATGGAAAATCCCCCCAGTAAATATTTGAGCCTAGGAAGTGTCGCTGTCTACACACATGTTAAAAGTCCCTTCCTTAAAACCAAATCATCATTGATCAGGATGCCACACCCATCGTCCCTTGGGCCAGGGCCCTTCCCTGTTGAGGTGAATAAGAGGACCTCTTGAGCCACCTGACAATCAGGAGTTTGTCAGATGACACCCAGAGGGCAAAAAAAAAAAAAAAAGGAAAAAACAATCAGGGCATACCACAGGAGAGAAAAAAAACCTTCTTCTACCTATCACAGGTTCTCCGATGAAACAATAATACAATGACAGACTAGCAATAAAAAGCAAAACAAGTTTATTACCATGTTTATCTTATACATACATGGGAAAGGATAACTGGAAAAGAGGTGGCTTAGAGCTCTTGCTTATATAACACCTTCAACAACAAGAACAAAACAATAAATTGATGGGGAAATGAAAAGAAGGGAGAGCAAGAGAGACTAACCAGGGATGGCACTTGATGTTGGGCGGCCTGGGAACAGGATGGCGTTTGTAGGTGCTCTGCTGGCCCATCACCTGTCCCACGTGTAGTAATGTGTTCAGCTTGGCACCAGGTTTGGGGAAGAAAAACACAGTAGAAAACATGCTCCTTGACCTCAAAAACCTGCCTGGAGAGCTGAAAGTGACCTGTGGATCAGAGAGGTGTAGAAAGAGGGGGGATTGGGGAAGAAAAAGTGAGGGATGGAGCTGGCTGTGAGTTGTCCAGTAGATGGTGACACAGCAAAGGCCTGATGATGGGCAGGAATTGAGGCTGGTGGATCTGGTTATGCAGAGAATGCAGAGCGAGGCCCTAGGTCAGTAGTGACTTCTCCATGCACCAGTGGAGTGACGTTGGAAAGTTATGTTTTCTCTCTGATCCTCAGTTTCTTAATCTAGAAACGAAATCTTATATTTATTACTCCTTATATGGTCGTGAATAAACATGAAGTAAGATATACGCGGGGATTTGGAGGGTGAGATGCCCTTGACTCACAGTCATCTAGAACCTGGGATGCAGCCCCTCCCGGGGCAGCCCTTTGTCAATTTCCAGTGTCTGCTGCAGCAGCCAACTCAGCCTTCGAGCTGGTGAAGAACCAGTCTGGGGGCTGGCAAGTGGTCCAGATCTGTGCCACCTGATTAACTGTTTTGATTAAATGAGAGGTGGGGTTTGTGCAAAGCATGATCTAGGTCCATAAAGAAACATCAGTCCTCTCTTTCCCTCTCCCCCGATCCTCCCCCTCC